>APFE030127180.1:7818-60828 GCA_000404065.3 Pinus taeda | reverse complement strand
GACAAAAAGGTGTTGCTGGTAAAGGTGGACATTTTGAAGAATACTGCAGATGCATTGACAAAATCTGTGAGCTCTAAGAAGTTCTCTTGGTGTAGAGAAACGATGGGCGTTTCAGGGCTGGAAAACAACAAGTTGTGTTTTGAAAACTACGATTATTTATCTATCTTTACTAGTGTTAAGAAGAAAATGAACATTTCTAAAATAATAAATAATTCTCTTGAGCTTCATAATGAAACTAGCATTAGCTTATTCTGAAAACAACATGGGAAGATTCAGTTTGTCAAAATAGATGTCAAGTTACCAAAATAGATGTCAAGCTACCAACCTTTTTGACCCATTAAGCTAGAAAAACTATGGTGATCTGGAAATGCTTCTCTAACTAATTTTCAAAAATAGAAATAATATGTTAAAGAATTTTGATTATTCTTTTTTCCTTCTTAAAGACTCATGATTTCTAAGGCTAAGGAAGCATGTATCACAGTAAAATTTCATTATAGCATGGTCTTTGCCTTTTCTTGATCCTTTTTTTTCTCTTTCAACACTTGTCAAAGAACCATTATTTTGTTTTCATTATGGCATGGTCCTTCCCTTGCCTTTTCTTGATATTTGTTTTTTGTCTTTCAACAGGTGACAAAGAAGCATTAAATTAGTGTTATATGACATAAGACTCATGATTTGTAAGGCTAAGAAAGCATGTATGGCAGTAAGATTTCATTATAGCATGGTCTTTGCCTTTTCTTGATCTTTTTTTTCTCTTTCAACACTTGTCAAAGAAGCATTAATTTGTTTTCAATATAGCGTGGTCCTTTGCCTTTTCTTGATCTTTTTTTCTCTTTCAACACTTGTCAAAGAAGCATTAATTTGTTTTCATTATAGCATGGTCCTTTCCTTTTCTTGATCTCTTTTTTTGTCTTTCAACAATTGTCAAAGAAGCATTAATTAGTGTGATATGCTAGAAGCATTAATTAGTGATATATGACATATGACTCATGATTTGTAAGGCTAAGAAGCATGTATTTCATATAGCATGGTCCTTGTTTTTTGTTGATCCTTTTTTTTGTCTTTCAACAATTGTTAAAGAAGTGTTAATTAGTGTTATATGCTATTTATTGCCTTACTTAGCTAATTAGTATTATATGCTATATATTGCCTTACACAATGTTATATGTTATCTCTTGCCTTATGGCATTTCCTTTACAACATCTGGTGCAAATGCTAGTTTATTTCTTTTTAAAGACAACTCCAAGCACAAACTTGAAGGAAAAGTGATAGCTATGCTGAAAACCCTCCCTAAAAAACCAGCAAACCAAGGCTACAAGGCTACGGGGTGGATGAATAGAAAACCAAATATTCGAGGTGGATTATTGATTGACCCTGTTCCAAATCTAAAACCGAATATTTGTGGTGGATTGTTGATTGACCCTGTTCCGAATCTAAAACTAAATATTCACTAGTATTTTTAATGGCAACAATTTAATTTTGGTGTATTTTAGATGACGTCAAAAATAGGAATATTAAGACGGAATTTTGTTTCTTTCACTTCCTACGTGGAATTTAAACTAGCATTTGCACCTTATGTTGCAAAGGAAACGTCGTAAGGCATAGAGTGGGGAAGAATAGCATAGAGTGGGGAAGAATAGGTAATCAAATCCATCAAAATTAAGACTAAATTAATCTATTAATTTTTCATTTACATACATTGAAATCGTATGCAGCGTGGGATAAAAATCTCAAGAATCTCAAGTTATCATTGAGATAAATAAATCTCTATAGTACATACTCGTTATATATATATATATATATATAATATATATATATATAATAATATATATAGAGAGAGAGAGAAGAGAGAGAGAGAGAGAGAGAGAGAGAAGAGAGAGAGAGAGAGAGAGAGATATGAATGAAGATCTTTGCTATGATTTATCTTACTGTGGCAATGCCATTTTTCTCTCGCAAAGTTGCATCCATTGTTTTTTTTTAAGACATTAAAAGAATCTAGTTGTTATGGTTTGTTATGATCGATGGGTTATCTTTCAGATTATATTGTAGATGATGTTAGATACATAAAATCATTCTGAAATAAACACGGACATGCCGTTGGCATTGATTAGCGGCACTATAAGAAAATTATAGTAAAAATATCATTATTTTATCTTTTACTCTAATTTCTCTTATTGGTTCTCATAGATCTCTAGATTTTCTACTCTTCCAGATTCGTTTAGCATTTCAATACTCTATCAATTTAGTATTTTGGTACTCAACTAGTTCAGCGTTCCAGTACTCGGGAAGCTCAGTGATCTAGTATTTCGTCCAATACTCATTCGACAATCTTGCACTCGTCAACCACCTACGCACCTATCTAGTACTCGAGAAATAGTTGTGTTCTCAATGATATTTCTCACCACGCGTGCACTCATCCAACACTTGACCCGTCACCCGAGCTTTTAGCTAATGCGCCCATCACAACCATTCCATTGTTCGATTCTAGTAACCAAATTGCTCCATAGTTTGATTCTGGTTACCAACTGCTCCAATTGTTCTATCGTTTTAACTCCATTACTCATATTCTTTGTTCAATGTTTGTACCTATATTCCATTGTCTACTGTTTGATTCCAGTACCATACTTCATCTTCAGACTTAGTGCTTTAGCAAACAATCCACTATGGGACCAATGAAGTTGTTGAAGACATCTCATTTACTTGGTTACCCAAGATCCACTTCCTCCTCATGCACTTCGTGTCATGAGGACAAAGTTACAAATGTAATTTCAATTTCATTACACAGATTATGGTAACGACCCTCTTCTTTATAAAAGAGAGGTATGTCAAACAATTAGGTTAATCCAAATCTTTCTTGAATGATTAATAGTTAATCTCTTAGTCTTCAGAGAGATCCAAGAATGGAGATTAGGTTGGAAACAAAGCACTCTGAGATTCGTAAAGCTAATATTGTAATCCTTTTTTTCATTAACAATATGAACAACAATTGTTAATATCAATGTGTTATTTTACTTCTTAACGTTGTAAATCTTTAGCTTACCTAGTAGATCAGCAAGGGCCCACCAAAGCCATCAAGGCAAGTTTTCCCTTTGTTTAAGTTATTAAATAGTTTAGTCTTTCCATTTTTATTTTATGAGTGATGCTTTCATAGTTCAAATTGTATTTGTGCTATAGATTTAATGATTAATTGTTTGAAGTACACGTCAGATAAAATTTGAGATGTCACCATTAACCTACATGCGCCACTAGTGAAGACTTATATTTCCTATACTAATTTTGATTGTCTTGTTTAAATGTATTGAATTGATTAAGAGTAATAGGAAACAAAGTTAGATCCATCTTGTTATTTCATGAGCCTATAAATGGAGATTTGTAACGCTGATATTGTAATCCTTCATTTTCATTAATAATATGATAGCAATTGTTATGATCAATGTGTTATTTTACTGCTTAGTGTTGTAAGTCTTTAGCTTACCTAGTAGATCAACAAGGGCCCACTGAGGCCATCAAGGCAAGTTTTCCCTTTGTTTAAGTTATTAAATAGTTTAGTCTTTCCAGTTTTATTTTACGAGTGATGCTTTCGTAGTTCAAATTGTATTTTTGCTATAGATTTAATGATTAATTGTTTGAAGTACACGTCGGATAAAATTTGAGATGTCACCATTCACCTACACGTGCCACTAGTGAAGACTCATATTTCCTGTACTAATTTCGATTGTCTTGTCTAAATGCATTGAATTGATTAAGAGTAACAGGGAACGAAGTTAGATCCATCTTGTTATTTCATGAGCCTATAAATGGAGATTTGTAATGTTGATATTGTAATCCTTTTTTTCATTAATAATATGAACAACAATTGTTAAGATCAATGTGTTATTTTACTGCTTAGTGTTGTAAGTCTTTAGCTTACCTAGTAGATCAGCAAGGGCCCACCGAAGCCATCAAGGCAAGTTTTCCCTTTGTTTAAGTTATTAAATAGTTTAGTCTTTCCAGTTTTATTTTACGAGTGATGCTTTCATAATTCAAATTGTATTTGTGCTATAGATTTAATGATTAATTGTTTGAAGTACACGTCAAATAAAATTTGAGATCTCACCATTCACCTACATGTGCCACTAGTGAAGACTCATATTCCCTGTACTGATTTTGATTGTCTTGTTTAAATGCATTGAATTGATTAAGAGTAACAAGAAACAAAGTTAGATCCATCTTGTTATTTCATGAGCCTATAAATGGAGGAACTTGTTCCCTGATTTAGAATATTCAATTGCGGTACTTGAGCATTGTCTGGTTTTTCATTAATTGTGTGACAAAATGAATTACAATTTGTAGAATGAAGTGTTAGTTTGTAATACTCACTATCTAGACCATAGTGCAGCAAACAACAAAACTTATCTATTGTCAGCACATATAGTGCATCAACTCTACTTATTATGATTCCCAGGTCGATAATTAAGTATCGAGGTGAACACTCAATAAAAGAGTATTATCATATACAATATATATACATGATGCCATAACAAATTACTAGTTTTTCATTAATTGTGTGACAAAATGAATTACAGATTGTAGAATGAAGTGTTAGTTTGTAATACTCACTATCTAGACCATAGTGCAGCAAACAACAGAACTTATCTATTGCTAGAACATATAGTGCATCAGCTCTACTTATTATGATTCTCTGGTCAATAATTAGGTATTGAGGCAAACACTCAATAAAAGAGTATTATAATATATAATATATATACATGATGCCATAACAAATTACCAGTTTTTCATTAATTGTATGGCGAAATGAATTACAGTTTGTAAAATGAAGTGTTAGTTTGTAATACTCACTATCTAAACCATAGTGCAACAGACAACAGAACTTATCTATTGTCAGCACATATAGTGCATCAGCTCTACTTATTATGATTCCCTGGTCGATAATTAAGTATAGAGGCATACAGTGAATAAAAGAGTATTATCATATATAATATATATACATGATGCCATAACAAATTACCAAAACAATTCCCTCTGACCAAAATAGCCTAGAATATAATGACTATACAATCATATTTTGATTCCATCACAAGTATCCAAAACGATTCGCCCTTTGATTAATCATGAGTTAAAATAATCTATACAAAGTAAAGAATTTCAATCACAAAAGTTTCTTTATACACAACAATATGAAATAATTTCTTTATAAGACATATTCAATGCTTTAATAATTGCAATTATATCAATCATCTTAATTTGGTAATTATAGAAATAATCTAATTTGACACATTATTAGACATCAAATTTGGATATCAGAACCCCCATCCCCTTTGTAAGATTCTCTCACACGGCCATGCATACTGATACTAACTGGATTTAATTGCAGAATGCCTCATCTACACACATCGGCTAAACATAGTAAAATCACAGGGCATGACTGTTTCATTATTTTCACTCATCTTTCAATCATCTCAAAATTTTTGGGCATTCGCTAAAATTGCTTGTATGGTTTCTTTTTTCATCCGAGAATAAGAGATTATTGTATTAAAGTGGCCCAGTAAAGAATTCGAAAGGACCCTTGACCCTTGAATGCCCGTAAACTTTACTTCGCATAAGCCCCCAAAATAAGCCTAGACAGTTGCATCCAGTGATATAGAAAATGGAATAAGCATCAAAATAATGACGAGGATTCACAACGCCTAGAACCCTTGATATTCGATCAGTACAAAAAACTCAGCAAGAATCCTTCTTTGCAGCTCCTATAGTTTAAAATCCACACACATTACAAACCTCTTGTGTGAATTAAATTTCAACATCTTCACATGAAATACTATTGGCAACCATCACATATAACTAGATTGTCTTAGGCACCTTCATAAATTCAAAGTTATGCTGAGAAAGTTAGGTGTATTGATCATTTGATAGCAATATTTATTATCACCAAGTCAACAGCTTAAAGCACACGAATGTCACCTCCTAAAGAAATAATTAAAAGTGAAACTCCTTGCCATATATAATAAAATAAATATGACATCGTCATACTTGGCTATTGGAAAATATATATATATATATATATATATATATATATATATATATATTATATATTATATATATATATATAATATTATTCGAAGAATATGCCTTCAAAGGTTTAAGGATGCTAAACACCAAAACAAAAGTATCCATTAACGGTGGACTTTCAACTACCAAAGAGTAAACATGCGCCGTACATCTTTTTCAAAATTCAACACAGTGACCAAAAGAAGGATTAAACTAACAAAATTAATTTTGACCGAATGATAAAATAGTAAGTAACCCTCGACTCTGTCAAAGCCCACTCTATCAAACTTAATGTAAGAAGAAAAAAAACGGATTCATATTGCAGTGAAGGCTTTCTTTGCAGAACCACTCCTAGAACCCGCAGGAATCACCTTCAAAAAATTAAACCTTACAGTCTTGGACAAGGGCCTGATACAAGAAAATCATATAAAATGTTAACAACCAATAAAAACACAAAAAAGAGTCACAGGTTTTAGTGGATATTTCCATAAATAAATTTACCTGCATTGCCCAATGATAACATGATCCCCTTCTTTGACATGGAATGAGGGTGAAATATGGGCTAGTATGTTCAAATGTCTCTTTTCATATCCGTTAAGTATGCAAACATTCAAAAATTACTACTTAAATGGAACTGTATAGAAATATAATTGCAATTCACTATAATGTTCTCTAGCTACCTCTGATATTTCTTGACAAAATGGAGATAGTCCCTACGGACAATAATTGTCCGTGTCATTTTAGCACTGTAACATGTTCCAACTAACATACGACCTCTTATTGAAACAGTAATAGTGAATGGGCACTTCTTGTCGATGTAGGTCCCTACATAAAAACCAAGAAAACCTAGTTCACACAATCCAGTGGAGAAAGACCCAAAAACATATAACAAATACGTGTATTGACAAACTAGTTGAGAAAGACTGCACCAATATAAAATAATATGCACCAATCAGAAAATATTTGCATGAATCAGTGGAAACCGAAAGACCAAAATAAAAATTATAGATAAAAATAAAATAATAAATAAATAAATAAAACCAAGATGATTGCACAACTTCTAGTTCATTTATCAGAATCAAGAAAAATTGAAAACTAATCATAAGAATGACATCTTGATTATTCTTAAGATTCTTAATTTTGCTTTTATTATCATATGTTAATGATGAAGGAAAAAGAAAAAAATTAATCAGTACATATAGATAACATTAAAAATAAAAATAGTAGGGCAATGATCATTCAACTGCCTCTCAGCACCGAGTATCATAGCTTCTTGAAATTAGTTCCAAAGCTTTGAATCTTTCAGGTAAGATTGGATATGTAAAACGGACTCTATAAAGAATACCATCTTTCTCTGTAAGGAAATAATTAAAAGCGAAAATCGAGTTTGTAAAGAATACCATCTTTCTCTGTAAAGAAATAATTAAAAGTGAAAACCAAGTCCATATTATTTTTATGACAGTAACCCCGCAGATGATTTTCCTGCATTTGGAATGATTGTTTGTTGGCCATAGCTGATACAGGGCAAGCATGGGGTTATCTTTGCAGTTGATGATTTCTTGCTAAGTTCCCTGCTGGTAGTGAATTTAATTAACTGCCTTGGCATTGATTGACCAGATAGTAGAAGTTGGTTCTGTTGGCAAACCTATGATGGAGGGAGTTCCTACTTTCTTTGAAAATGCTCAAAAGGTGTCTTAAGCACAAGATATATTGTAAACACAAGAGATAAAACTGTTGCAAGTGGTTTTGTTGGCAAACCTATGATGAAGAGAGTTCCTATCTTCTTTAAAAATGCTCAAAAGGTGTCTTAGAACACAAGATATATTGTAAAAGATTTAGACAAGACTGTTGCATCATTACTTATGCTATTATAATTTGGTACTCAAAAAGCACTTCCATACCTAGCATGCTACTTTTACCACTAACGTTCTTACTAAACAGGGGCTCTTCAGCGACAGAGACCTGCAGAACGTGTGTTCAAAGAATTCAAAACATCCTACAAAAAGGCTTTTTATTGTATCAATTTGGATGATTCATCATATAGCTATTTTTGAATCACAACAGCTACTTCCCTGACTTCACAGACGTTGTATATTCTAGTAAACAATAAGAATGAAATGTGATTCTGCATTCAATTAATTCATATGGATTGATAGTTGAAGATCTACAGCATAGAGTGAGCCTGGTAAGTGATTGATGCACGTATTGGGCATGAGAAGTCTGTTCCAGTCTATACTAAATTATAAAGGGTTCTTGTTTACAGGTTTAATTGTGTTTTTATCATGATGGAGTCAATTTTCAGTCTTAAATATGAAGACTTAAAATGTATTTCAACCTCAAATGTATTTATGGGAAACAACTAAAAGGCAGTGTTAGAATTTTCTCCAGAGTTCAATACGCATGGATCAAGTAAGTTACATTTAAATTGGCAAGCACAAAGACATTTCAAATGGCACCAGGATCCCCCATACTAACAAACAATATTTTGGGAATTCATAACAACTACACCATTTCTATACCTGGTGTGTCTTCTTACTCGTGCAACCTTGCTACAAGGAAGCATTTTGGCATTCAAATGGATAATTTAATAGAAACAACAATTAAATGCACAATAATATATACAAACAAAATATATCGCAATAATCAAATCTGCCCAGAATTTAATCACCATATCTTGAATAGCTTCTTTGGGGGTCTTGAAGCCAAGACCCACATTCTTCCAAAACCTGTTGCCACCTTTTCCAGGACGTTTCCCCTTCCCAGACTTCTTAGAACTGCAACAATATAAATTAAGGATTAAAAAAGAAGCAAATCAAAAGATTCTAAACATGAAATAAAATCAAATAATACTGCAATATGATTACCTGAGAAAGACTTTTGGTTGCTTTAGAAAAGCTCTCTCAATCTATGAAAACAATACAAAGAATTTGTATCAGAGATGTCCCATTAGTTGATAACAATGACAATACTAACAACAACGTTTTCACTATTCACCCACAAATACAAGCTTCAGAGTGGCATAGAATATTGGAAAAAGGCGTTTGGCTTCTATTAAAAGGGCTTGTTATGGTTAACTTCTTTTTTATAAATAAACCCATCTACCAATACTTGAGCATAGCAATAGAATAATAGAATGGATGATCGGAGAGCCTATCCCAATATTACATATATACCCATACCCTGCATTGAGATTAATAGCTTTAACATGAGCTTGCAACTCCAAACACGCAAAAGAACCATGACAAAATCAAGAACCCCATTTGATAAAAGCACTAAAGTCTAAACTCAAATCCCCATTGTTTAAAAAAATTAAAAGTCTTGGGCAAATCCTGAGCTAGCCATTCGTAAGACAACTGGAGAAAAAAGACCAGCTCAAGGCACCAACACATTGGAATATCTTGTTTTTATTATTAACAAGATCCTAATAAAGTTGGCATCATGGAAACTTTGTCTACTAATTTATGTTATTTCCAAAAGGTTCCAAATAAGGACCAAATTGCCTAACGCGAATCCTACAAGCCTAACTAACAAGGGACCAAAAATAGCTTTTGGCCATTCTACACCCCAGATTACTGAGGGTCTAACCAGTAAACACTTATCAAATTTGGGCCATTAATCAATGCATTGAACCATTCCACACAAAAACAAACACCATACAAAACTTTGTCAATGAAACAAATCCCTACATTAGCCCTATTTCAAGTGAATCTCAGCAGAGAGTGAATGCCCCAACGACTAAAGCCCTGGATCCTTGCCTTATTGCATATAGTCAGAACGAGGGACTATGCAGAATGTTGTCTACAAACAATGTAACCTTCTCACTTTCTAAATAGGGCAGGCAGCAGTTCAATGCGAAATAACTGGTAATTGCAATGTATGTCACCTTGATCAGGGCTAGAGTCATACAAAACAAAACCACTGCAAATAGCTTAAGCCCCAATCCCACGTTTTTCATAGGAAGAGAGACAAGATGAAAAAGAAGGGTTTCCTTAATAAAAACTGGATATTGTGGGCCAAACAAATGTAAGAAAAACAATAGCTACCATAAAACAGCATGAATTTGAAAGAGCTCAATAAACCAAAATCTTCTCCACTCCAGAAACTCGCTCGTTCTTCCGCGAAAACCTAAAAAATTCAAAATACATAAAACAAACCATAAAAAGCCTTGAAGGAATAGAGCTGGAATACCTGTTTTTCCATGGCTGCAGGAATTCAAGACTTCTAACTTCGCATTTCAAGGCCTCGGCGGCTCCCGCTCCTCCTTGAGAAGTTACAACATTTTCGATGGAAAGATGTCGATTTCATTTTTCTCGCCAGCGTTATGAGGGAGGATTTCTTCTGCTTCATCATCGTGATGGTCTTTTTTTTGCGCATGAGGCAAAGGTTCAGAGTTCGAGTCCAGGTAGAGCCCTTGTTGGTAGTGCGAGCCAAGCACATGTCAGCTGCGAAACGAATGGCTCGTTGGCGGTGCGTTCGTCATGCTTCCTCATTAACCGTTCAGTTTTGGATCAGTGTTGGATCAACGATCACAATTCATTCAATCGTCTAACACCACAAATCCATGGTCAACAATAGGACACAGCGGCAGCTGGGGCAATTCATTTCAAAGGGAAATGCCTTACAGCATAATTATCTTATCTTATCTTACCTCAAAAAAACAACAAGAGGCAAATGGACTCACTATTGTTTGAAATATTTTAGAATGGAGAAACAAAGATGGTCCATGGAGGCAACTTTCAATTCCTGTTAAGGTTCCACTAACATTTCATAGCCTCATCACCATAGTAATAGATGCAATAGGGCTCGATATTGTTTTCTTTGCGTTTATTATAGGTTGCATACCCTACAAACATTACATAAACATTGAAACCACCTAAAACAACTAACCCTTAAACCCTTAACATACAGAAGGAGGGGGAAAACAGATTTTAACAATTAAGCAGGCACATTTTTAATGAAAAATAGGTTGTTGTATATTCTTCAGCATTATATAACGATAAATAGCTCAGAACATCACAGGTAGACATCCATATAACCTGGAAAACATTTTTTCTTACCCTAGTCAAAAGGTTGCCTTTGGAAAAACATTTATGACAACGAAGCAATAATCATTGAAAATATGGTAGTAACATTAACCTAACCCGCACAACAAATCCAAAACACAAGCCAATGCTCTAGGCATTAGGCATTTATGTAAATCAGGAACCATTAAAATTATCATATCAATGCTAACTACCCCATAATCCAAAAACACAATTCTCCCTTGTACATGCTCTTGAAAATACCAATTGCCAGCAATGCATATCCATTTTTGTAATTGTACAAAAAACAAAAAATGGCGTAATCATTAGAAGTCACAGTAACCCTCAGAATCACAAATGGTCCATTAGTTATGGTAGACTGTATTGAGGGAGTTTGTATCCAGATGGGAATTGTTCTACACCAAGCTGAATCGCAGTCTGAGTTCTGTGATAGAGAGATCCATAATGGTTCCCATAGGTAGTGGGTGAGCCCCCATAGCCTGCAATCCACTGCGTGAAGTGGAAACCATTCGGGAGGGATACAATTTGTGTGTAAGGTGGTTAAGGTGATTAGGGCATAATAACTCTCTTTTCTAACTAATCATATCCTCTGATCGAACGACTAAACCTATTTCAATCGTCTAACATATTATCTAACGATGCAGAAAAATGACAAGTGGGCAGAGAGGGAAGTTCATTTCAGAGGGAATGCCGTACGATGTAATAAATAAATAAACTAACATAGATCCATCTCAACCCTTGGGCGTTCTTTTATACCACTAGCCTATATCCATCTTTAGCTCCAGATCTACCAAGCGCCAAGAGGGATCAAATCTCTCTCTTGAGGTGCAAACATCTTTTAGAGTGAAGAGATGGATCTAGATTGGTTTAATTATTACCCTTCATATAGGCTACATTAGAGAACAATACCATGTGGAAAAACCATGGGTTGGAATCCAAAAATGTTAGACAGGACATTACAACATCTTTTTCATTCTAGGAAGTCAAAAGGTTAAACATTACAACATCACTACCATATTGGACTAGAGAGCACCTCTCGGTGCAATGAGAGGTTTGCACATTGTCTTTGATCAATGATACCTCTCTATGCTTGATAGATCCAATCCAAGGTTAAAATAGATTTTCTATTAAAAAAAAAGGAGGAAAAGATCCTACATTTAAGTTCAAAGCTAGAAAGGTGATCATCATGCACTAAAACATGGCATGGCCCTTATAGCAAAAGCATGGCTGATATGAATCCAACCCATATGGAAATAAAGGACCTACATTATATAACATCATCAAAACGCTAGCTGAGAACATTGCACACACAAACTTATGAAGCCTTAATATAAGGAAATTGTTCCAACCATCTAAAAGCATTCACAGCCAATAAGAATTGATGTTACTATTAAGCATCATGTTAGGATGTGGTTACTATATCAAGCAAATAAACTACATTGTGAAATTCAGTTGTCTACATTGCTGCCATCTTCCCATGCAGCTATTTCAACCATCTTCTAACTCCTAAAACATGGCATGGCCCTTATAGCAAAAGCATGGCTGATATGAATCCAACCCATATGGAAATTAAGGACCTACATTATATAACATCATCAGAATGCTAGCTGAGAACATTGCACACACAAACTTATGAAGCCTTAATAAAAGGAAATTGTTCCAACCATCTAAAAGCATTCACAGCCAATAAGAATTGATGTTACTATTAAGCAACATGTTAGGATGTGGTTACTATATCAAGCAAATAAACTACATTGTGAAATTTGGTTGTCTACCTTGCTGCCATCTTCCCGTGCAGCTATTTCAGCCATCTTCTAACTCCTAAAAGCATAAAAAAGGGGGAAGAATACTCTCCATACTTTGCTCATAACATCCATTCAAAATAAAACATTGCACAAATAGATAGGCAAAGTCATTACTAGAATATTTTAACAAATGGTGCATTGCTTACAAAAGTTATGTACCCATGAATCTCCCAAACATGAAAAGGTTTCAAAATAAATTATTATGACCTATTGACCGGTTCCAAATCTTCAATCATCACAACACTATTCCCTCCGATGACCTGCAGATAAGAAACAAAACAAATGAATCTCCTAGTAAATTAAATTTAACTAATTTTATATGACATTGAAAAATTTGAAAACGACATGAGAAAGAGGAAAAACCTACCACGATGCCTATCTCATTTCTTTCATTGCCATTTACTTCGACAATACCATCCAGGACTAAATTCATGAACTGATCAAATCCTCGTAGAGTACCAACCACCACTCCGTTGGCGTTCAACTTTACTGAATTCAGAAATTAATTTTCAATATATTGGAAAAGTGAAACAGTAACTAAAAAATAGTTGCCTACTCTTATTCTCTACCTCTATTGTGTTTAGGCAAGCAAATTTGTCATGTACATATATCATGGCAAAATATACAAGCCATTGAATTCATAAATTTAAAGAGATCAAAATTCCTTTCCTTGCAACTAAAAAGAAATGGAATTAGATGTCAGACTTCTTATCGTGCAAAAGAAATTAAAGTATCATTGAAAATGCAATCTATGAGTAAAACAGAAAAGGCAACATCATCACAGCCATAACCAAGCAAAAGGAAATGAAGCAAAAGGGATAAAATATACGGTAGGTAACTATCTACAAATTAATAAACACTAACACAAATGTTTATCATACAACACAATTTGCTTATTGGGATTCCCACGTGTATCAATCAAGTTAGAATGGAACAGGAAAATAAATTGCAAAACCAAATGTTTTCTAAACTATGTAATAGTTACCCAGAAAGGGCGAAATCATAAATATTCTATAGTACATCATATACTTTCTCAAGGGAAAGAAATTATATATGCTTAAATCATATCTTCTGAATATGTCATAAGTCAACTTTTTCATCTGGCTGAGGGAGAAGGGATAATTTAGCAAGCACCTATATTCATTAGATCTAAATCCCTAAGACATTTGAATAGCATCAAGGAAGATTCAAAGGCACCAATACTAAAGATGAAGGATTTGGAAATGGTTTTAATCTTAATGGCATTGGAACTATCTTAATCTTGACTAGGCAAAGAACTATTTATTGCACTCCAAGTTTATAAGGATTGAGAAATCACTGAAATATTGTTGAGCATGGTAGTTAGATTTCATTATCATCATCTAGTTGCTCTATCCAATCTGGTTTATTTCAATAGAAGATGAGAATGTTAGTTTGCAAAGATTGAGTAATGTTGTAAACATGAAGTATGTAAGCAAGTTCGTGCAGTGTAACATGCACAAGCTATTAGGAGAGAATGAGAGTTCTATTCTGCTTTTACCAGTGTTAGCCTAACACATTAGAGGAAGATATATTTTTTAGGAGGAACTAAAGGCACACTATGCTATAAAGAGAATTAATTTCTCAAGCAAGATCTCAAGAACTTTTGAAGCAACATCTTGTATTCAAACAATGAGAAAAAATAATTGCCGACAGACTAGAGGCAGGAAAGTTAATACAATCAATGCCCAGAGTTAGGCTTCAGTTTCCACCACACTCCTAACTGCAAAGGACCGATGAGGAAATCACTATAAAGAACTTAAAGAGTAGATCCCTGCTGTAATCAGATGGGTTTGGTGGGCACGAAACAACGAGAACAAGACAACTGACAAATCATACAACATGAAAGAACATCCTTAAAGAAAATGACCTATTCCATGCAATATATTTGATAAGCTACTAGCGGTTCGGGGAATAGGTATTGGTATCAACTTCCAAGTTAACATAAAAATAGTTGCATCATTATAAATGTCTCTTGTGGGCGTTTCACACTTTCTTGCAGTTGTCTACAGTAGTAACATATCTGATCTATTAATATTCAACACTCTAGAGTTTTTTGATATATATTGACTACAGTAACTGCAGTTTTGTTTCAACATCATTGCACTTTAAAAATTGCAGATACTCAAGTGAGACCAATGCATATCATGACCTGTCATTTTCTTTATGTCTATGAGAAGAGTTGTTTCTTTATGTCTTTATCATTTTCTTGAACATTTACATATGTTAATATTTATAAAATAGGGTAAATACTTCATACTAAGGTTGTATACCATCGTGAGATTCCCCAACACAAAAGATGCAAAAGACCAGGGTTGCACTGTTTATTTTATGTATTTTATGTAGTGCTAAAATGCTATAAAAAAATTAGAGTCTGCTGAAAATTTAAAAACACCTCAATTTCTACACTGACTGTGTGAAATCCTAGGAGCCTGAAGACCAGACACCCTGAAATTGGGGTCTCACATTTTACCTGAACACCAAACAAAACAACAATAAGCTTTTAACTTCAAGAAATCCAAACCTCGGCATAAAGCTGAGACTTCTACCCTAAATCCTAAAGACCCGAACTCATATTCAAACCCTCAATAGATCCTCAACCCTGAAATGATGTTTAAACCCTGAACTGATCCTAAACCTTGAAATGATGTTTAAGCCCAGAACTGATCCTAAAACCCTAAACCTTAATTTCTTAGCCTTATGCCACTGAAAAGTAAACTACCCATGCAAAACGCCTACTTACATAAACCATCCAGTGTATATGCTAAAGCAACAAGAACGGATCCAAACATAATTTTAGTTTAACCGAACTGGGGGTGAATTATATACCTACTTCTTGAGATCCGGGGGCTGCCCTGACCTGCTCATGATGCCTCTTAAGAGGGGAAAAGCACAAACAAAAAATGAGCAGCAACGTGTGAACAACCCTCAGACCTAGGCTGTCAAACAAACCCTTAACCACATCAGTTGGGATGTCAAACAAACCCTTAACCACATCAATTGAAAGAAACTTGGATTGTTAACTTTGGAGAAATAACAACAATCTATTCAGCTTTAGAGCATATATTAATCAAATTGTGCATACAGCGCTATCGGAATTAATGCGAACAATAGTAACTATCATACATTTTACACTGAAAATAAGCACGAAAAGCCTTGCGGAAAACATTTCAATAAACCCTCGGCGAGGGTTGAAACCCACAACAAATAATCAGTAAATTACAGCTTAACAAAATACATATTTTTCTATCATTTCAAAGTAAATATCAAGAGGAAAAAGTCTTAAAAAAAAATATAACTTCACAGAATTAATAACACAGTATTCATGGTATCTCTAAAATAACTATTGAAAGACTGAGAAGACTAAATTAAATTAGTCATAGCAGGGCCGAATCCTCAAAATAAGTCCAAAACATGAACTATTAAAGTATAATGTTAACCACCGAGAAGATCGGTTCTCAGAGAGATAACCACATAGGGTTATACAATATTAATCTTGCAGGCAAGGGCCTAGAACCTCCAGAGAAACCTGAATAGTCATGCATGGCTATATCGGCCAACAAATAAAACAGTACGCAGTGGAAGAATTTTCTTCCACCCTAAACAACCCAGCTAACTGGAAACAGAAACCCCCATTAGGCAAGCAATATCAAAGACGTTCAGTATTCCAACCTTAAAAAACCTTAAATTCATTAAAAAAAAACCTTAAATTAGATGGTTGATTTCTGTTCCATCATCTAACAATAAATCCGACGGCTACTATTAAGACAAAAAGGCATTTTGGGGGGTTTATTTCAAAGCGAAACACTTTACAGCGTAAATATTTAATATTTCTTTGCCTTTCATGTTATATAACAAATATAACAAATTATAATTTAATTTAGCTTATATAATTAATATATTTAAAATTTAAATAATTATAAAAGTTAATTTTTATAAATAATATAAAACAACATATAACAAATTACATATTTACATTTTAATTAAAAAAACTATAAGCATATATAATAGAATTATGTATTTAAAATATATTATAAATATTGTAAATATAAAAATTGGGTTTATTTAACTATTTAATAAAAAAAATTATATAGTTATAAAACATATTATATATAAATTATTATTTAAAAATTGAAATAAAATATTGAAAATATAAAATAGATATATTGGTTTCAATTCCCTCTTTAAAATTCTAAGCTTCAATCTGCTACATGAATAAAAAAAAAAAAAAAACATAATCTGCTGTAGTTGGTTTAACTAATATCATTATGGAAGTCACTCACTTTCCACTAGATTAACAAAAACTTGGATCACATTATAATATAATTTTAATTATATAAATATATAAAGTTAAAAATTATCTTATTCAAAATAGTAAATATCAAATAATAACGCTTAAACTTTTAAATATAAATTAAATAATCATAATCTAATATTATTAACTTTTGAAATATAATATATCAAAATTATAAAATATTATAATTTTAATTTATAAGAAGAATGCATTATCAAATCTAGTTTAATCATGATCAAATTACATGATGATAATATATTCCAAGCCTTGTGATCCCGATCCATTATCCATCATCAACTGCATAGGTGCATCCTTGATTCAGATCGAGCAAAGCATCACAAACCCATAACCAGCATATTATATCTCACACTTCATCAGATATTCAATCCTTGCACACTTGCCCTTTAGCCTAATGATCTTCTTCTCCTTATATAGGTTTAGGCCTCTCTCAATACCATGGTCCAAAACCACCTAGGACCAATACCTTGGACCCAATACTTGGGGTCAATACCTCGGACAAATCTTAGTTTTAATTTTTAAAAGGTAAATTAAGTAAATATTATATTTTGTTTTCTTTATATTTATATATATAATATATATATATATATATATATATATATATATTATTATATAATTTGAAAGAAAGTAAATAGATATTTAATTAATTTTGTTAATATGTTTGATAGAGCTTCATACATTAATTTATTTTATTTAATAAATATCTTTAGATAACTAGAATTATAATTATATTTTTGTTTAAAATACAATCTATGTAATTTCTAGTCCATATAATCTTTATCGAACATTAATATTTTAAAACTGTAATATTGTCCATGAAACTCCTAACACATATAACTTCTATAAGCACTTGTGACCCTAATACATATAACTTCAAAAAATTTATTACTTCTTACATTTCACTGTCAACATGTAAACCATATAAACTCTAACACAACTCTTCTAACTCTAACCTCTAACATGTATGACTCCAACCTTTACAACCCTTAACAAATATATCTCTTACTAGGCATCGTCTCTAATCCTTATTTTCCTTAACCCATGTAACCCTATAGTCACTCGTCATTTATATATAATCTATATAACCCCTAATCTCTAATTGGTAAACCATAATATAACCAAAGAACCTAGAAATTATGTGCCCCAAAACTTCTAATTTCTAAAACTTGATAATAACCCTTTATTATGAACCCCAAAATTGTATTTTCTAAGCCTTAACCTACATCAATGCTCATCGTGTTAATCCTTAGCTCATTATTCTTAACTCATGTAATATATTTTTGCACATAACACATTAAAGTATATGACCTTGATGATTAAACATTATTACTCCCAACACTTAATGCTTATAGCCATAATCAATCCATCATAACTCTTTATCATTTAAACTTATTACTCCTGGTACCTAATCAATATAACAATAACGATTATCCCTCATAAAAATTGATGGAACTCACAATAGTTGTGCCACATAACTTGTCTAGCTCATTAATAGTGACCCATATTAACCATTAACATACTTTAAATATGTATAAACTCTAGCCTATATGACCATGAATCCATAACCCTAACACCTACAACTAAACTCTTAATCGCTACACTTATAACCCCTAATCCCTTGCAAATTTATGTTATGGCCCTTAACCTATATAATCTCTTATTACATAACACCATAACTCATAACCACTATAATTCTTCATACCTAAACTATTGTCACTCTAAACCACTATGACCCTAATATAAGCAATAAATATTTAAACCAATAATTCCTATAAATCATATGCCTTATCAAGCATGTTATATCTATAATCTCTAATCCTTATAACCCTTAGGATATTGTTGTTGCTACTACAAAGTCGTCGCAAATTTTCATATATTCAAACTTTGGAGCCTATCTCTTATTATGTGAAGTGTTTATTTTGGTTGGCAAGTGTCATTTTATGTTTCTATGCATGCTTCAGGTGTCCATGTTCCCACCTAAGTGTTATAGGGTCATCAAGAATACCTATAGTGCAATTTTAATTCATAGTATGCTTTCTAGCCGCATAATGACACTTTTGGTCGCACCTGCACACACTTTTTTTGTTGTACTTGGAGAATGTATGTGAACTAGCGTTTTGAGGTATATTTCTCAGTCTTGGGTCCTGCCTAAGTTTTACTGATGAGTTGAAATGTGTCACACTCGATTATACTCCTAACTCATTTTTTTTCCATGTTTCACCTTTCCAGGCTTAGACACTTTTCTGACTTTGCAAGCCTACCCTCTAGGCTAGGAAGAGCACACTATGCACTTCTAAGGCCTAATGGAGACTTTCCTTGTTATCTAGAATTGTGCCTTGCACCAATCTTATATGTTTCCTCCCTCAGTAGTTCACAACGAACTCCTAGTCAATAGACCCTCTTTGTCCTCCCTCAATGCACCATCCTTGTATGTGTCTCCTAGTTGAGTGCATTGTGCACTCTTAGTGGATACTGATGCTTCCCCTCATGGTTTGCAAGTGCGCCATGCACCTTCCTTATGGCCATAGCTCTCCCTTCCAGCACACAATGCATCCTTAGTGAATAGTCATGTTGCCTTGTCCCTTAGAATTGTGCCCTCCACCTTCCATCAGGCCTCCTCCTCTTGCAGTGTTGTTCATGGTGTAGTCTCAGTGATCAGTGAAGCCCCTTATGTCTCTTACAAGTGTGACATGTGCCTAAAAGTCCTCTCTCTCTTCCCCTTGCGCATTGTTGATCCACAAATAAAAAATATGCATGAAGCATGATATAATAGGATATTTATGGGCTAATGTTTGCTTTGATCTATAATTGTAGATGTTTTTAGTAGAGCATGTCAAGCATGTGTGAGGAAATATGTCATGAAAGGTTGCCTAAGGAAGCATCTTGAAGACAAAAGGAACAAGTAACACACGTTGTGGAAATTGAAAGAACAATGGAATTTGATGATCAAAATGACTCATGAAGACTCCATAATATCTTGAGACCCTTCGGAGGGTAGAAAGCAATCACATGCAAGATTTGTTAGAAATATTTAAGAGATAGTCGCAACATTATCACTTCTCAATAAAGTCTATGTACAAGTCACCATGGGTCTAAGTCATCAATGTCAATGACTTGTCATGTTTTCATCGCATAATGATGTGGAAATTGATGATGTAATTTTTCAAATATTGTAAATATAAATATGTGGAATTCCAAGGGTCATATATGGATAAAAGAGTCACATGGAGAAGTCCAAAGGTCACATTAAAATTCAAAGAGTCATGAGGATGTTAAATGTTATTCCTATTACTACAAAAGAAGCCTCGTCACTCAATGAAGGGGCTTTTCACCTTAGCTTCTTCAACTAGGCATTAGAGAGGAAGATAGTTCTTTTGGAGAGAAAGAAGTGGCTTAATGCCCCACTATTGGAGTTAGTGGTGTTTCATTGTATGAATGTATCTTTGAAATTTCACTTAATATTTGAAGCTCATTTATCCAACACATTTTCATGATTATATCATGAATGTTTTAAGACTATTCTTTGGAAGTTTGCGGTATATGTTGGCATTCATATGTACTAAAGAAATTGAACATTCAAATCTAAAACTGAATATTCAAATTTAAAACCAAATATTCAATAGTATTTCTGATGGTAGAAATTTAATTTTGGTAATATTTTAGATGACGCCAAAACTACGAATATTAAGACAGAACTTTGTTTCCTTCACTTCTTGCACAGAATTTAAAATATTTACTATTTCCTTGGGCCGTCATGTTATATAACAAATTAAAATTTAATTTAAGCTTATATAAATTATATATTTAAAATTTAAATAAAATTGTGAAGTTAATTTTTATAATAATATAAAAATTCAAAACATACAGATTATATATTTAACTATTTAATAAATAAACTATAAAACATACTATATATAATATATCTATTTAAAAATATATTATAAAATACTGGAAAAATAAATATAATATATATATATATATGTGTGTGTGGGGGGGATAATGTTGGTTTCAATTCTTTTTAAAATCTCAAAGTTCAATCATGTTATAATGATTTTTAAATAATATTAAAAAAAACATGATCTACTTATAGTTGGCTTAAATTAAATATCATTATGGAAGTCACCCACTTTCAATATATAGGTTGATTAATAAAACTTGGGTACATTATAATGTCAATTTTTTTATTATGTAAAATATATAAATTAAAAAAAATCTTCTCTTATACAATAGTAAATATCAAATAATAACGTTTAAATTTTTAAATATAAGTTAAATAATCATAATCTAATATTATTAACTTTTGAAATGTAATACATCAAAATTATAAAATATTATAATTTTAATTGCGCGGAGAGGTGTTCTACAATCGAGTATAGAGTAGATGTGTAGGTGTAATGTAAGTATGTAAACAATTCTAAATGTTGCCTTAGTTAAATAATAATAATAATAATAAAAGTCAAAAGTGTGATTTATGATAACAATGTCTAAGATAGACGTTGATTTTTTAGGAACCCTTATGCGCTGCTCTGCACCGTTCTGAGGATCAATCGCGCGTCCATTTGCTGTTGGCCGTGGCCGCTTGCCCTGGCGGGGACTCCCAAGCTTGATCGACATGGAGGCGCAGACTCCCTCACAGGGACCTCCCTCCCCTCCTCTACCCTCTACTGTTGAGGCATTCAAAACTTTGTTGGCCTCTTTGCTAAAGAAGAAGATCACGGAAGTTGCAAAGTTTGTGAGGAAGCTAGAGGATATCCCTGAGATCACCCTTCCGCTAGAAGGACCGATCCAAGTAGCTCTATCTCTGGCAGATTGTGCCCTTGTTGGCCAGTTTACAGGTCTTTGGCCTTCCCTGAAATCCACAGAGAATTGGGTTGCCAGGAACTGGGCCCCTTTGATTAAAGGCAAGGTAACCTCATTCTTCCTCGGGAGAGGATACTTTTTGTTCAATTTTACTGCAAAAGAGGACAAAGATATCATCTTCTGGAATGGCCCTTAATTCATGGGACCCCAAGGTTTGTATTTGAATAAATGTATGCCAGACTTCGATCCGGCAGTGGATGTGCCTATAGCGATCCCGGTGTGCGTGAGACTCCCCAACCTCCCAGTACACTGTTGGAATTGGGATTCTTTGAAGCACATAGGAAACACCCTTGGTAAATTTATAGACAAGGCAAACAGTAAAGATCAGTATGAATGCGCCAGAATTTGCGTGGAGGTAGATCTAGAGATTGGATTACTGGAAGCCATCAAAATAATCGTAGGCCCTTGGACTCATATACAGAAGCTGGATTATGAGAAGTTGTCGTTTAAATGTCGAAAGTGCCACATCTATGGACATTTCGCCAGAGATTGTTCGTCCAATGGTGTGGAAGAAAAGGGGAAGGATGAGGGCTAGAACCAGGCAAAGCGCTCCAAAACCTCGCACAAGAAGAATGCAAATGTGAATGCCAAAGCTCCACAAATGGGTCTTGCTCAGAAACCCCCCACAAAAAACCAAGGGAATAAATTCGAGATCCTTGGATCGGCAATCATGATCTCTCAGGAAGCAGGAATTCTAGAGGAGGTTACTCCATCTAAAGCCTCCCCCTCATCCAAAAGCGCAACAGAGAGATCCAAAGGGAATATTTCAGAAGAGGAGGAGGAAACACAAGAATCAGAGGAATCAGAGGAAGAAGGAGAAATAGGAGACTCGCAATCATCTCCCAGAAGATCCACAAGAGGACGCAAGTCTACAAAGGAAAAAAGAGAGCAAGAAACCTATAAAGACAAACTTCAGGGTAGTTAGCCAACGCTCGAGAAACTACTGGCAAAAACCCCAAAGACGATGAGGAGTCAAGCCCAGGGTTCCAAAGGAGCCCACTCCAGCAAAAATAAATGATGAAGGTAGTCTCTTGGAATTGTAGGGGAATGGACACCAAAGACAAGGAAGAAGCAATGAATAGTTTAATAACACTGGAAGCCCTAGACATCCTTCTCACCCAGGAGACTAAATTGGAGGACTCGGCTTTCCTCCAAGCAAGCAAAAAATTTTGGAATAAAGACGGAGCGCATGCAACATCTTCCCGTGGAGCTTCGGGAGGACTTGGGTCGCTCTGGAATCCTAATAAGTTCTTATTAATCTCTGAGTCCCTGAATACTCATTGGATTTTTTTAAAAGTGCAGCATTTAGAATCTAAGGAAATTATTTTCCTATTCAATGTATATGCTCCTAACAATGCAGGTGAGAAAAAAACATGTTGGGACTCCATAAAAAGCCTGGCAGACCTAGAGAACCTGGAAAATATAATCATAGTCGGAGATCTCAACCTCACCCTCCTCTCGTCAGAAAAAAGAGGAGGCAGTATCGTCAAGGATCCGGCAAGAGAATTAGTGGAAGACCTCATGCAAGATTAGGATCTGATAGACATTAAGTCGATTACTGGTAAGTTCACTTGGAAAATAAGAGAGTTGGTCCGGGTTACATAGCGGCAAGACTTGATAGATTTTTGGTTCAAAGTTCCTTCCTACTTCTTGGGTTAGAGGCTAGAATGCACATTCTTCACAGCAGTGTTTCAGATCACAAGCCCATTAGCCTAGAGCTGCTGACCCCCAAGGATATGGGGCCTATACCTTTCAGATTCAGCTCACTCTGGACCAAAGAGGCAGACTTCATGGAAAAGGTCAGAGACTGCTGGAAAGATCCAATCAAGGGCTCCACTTTTTTTGTTTGGGAGGAAAAACTTAGAAGGGTAAAAGCCATGCTGAGAAATTGGGCTAAGACCTTGCCCAACCCTTCTGCTAAAAGGAAAAAAATCCAAAGCGCTCTAGAAAATCAGCACCTCCATCTAGAAGCAGCTAAAATTATTAAAGATGAATTGGAAAAGCAGGCCCAACTTTAGAAAAATTTCCACAAGGCCTGTCTGACAGAAGAAGAATACTGGAGGCTCAAGTCCAGGAGTCTTTGGCTCAAATCTAGTGACAGAAACTCCTCCTTTTTCCATAAACAAGCCCAAGCCAGGAAAGGCCGCAATTCCATCTCTGAAATAAACAAAGATAATTGCACCCTGAAGGATTTTGCCAGCATAAAAAAGGCAGCCTCAGAGCATTTTGAGAAGCGGTATAGGGAAGACATAGAGGCTGGTCAAAACGATATTATGTTGGATGTTGTCCCCAGCCTTATCAATTCCAGAATGAACCAGGCACTTGAAGGCAAAATCACTCAAAATGAAGTCAAGGAAGCCCTCTTCGCAATGGACCCCGATAAAGCCCCAGGACCGGACAGTTTTACTCCTATATTTCTCCAGACCTGTTGGCAGATTGTTGAGAAGGAGTTCTTCAAAATGATTCAGAAGTCCCAAGAATGTCAGAAAATTGGAGGTTGCACAAATTCAGCTTTTCTCGCCCTCATCCCTAAAGAAAAAGGCGCAAACTCTTTCAACAGATTTCACCCAATCTCCTTATGCAATATTGGGTACAAAGTGATAACCAAAGTGATAGCTAATAGGTTGAAGAAAATTCTCCCCAAAATCATCCCGGAGAACCAAGGTGGATTTATTCATGGCAAGCAGCTTGTGGACAACTTCGTTCTGGTCCAAGAGGCAATTCATTCCAAACTTCACCGAAAGGAAAAAGGTATGGTTATTAAACTAGATCTAGCAAATGCTTTTGATCGTGTTAGACATAGTTTTTTGTTTGATGTGTTGCACAAACTGGGGTTCGGTCAAAATTTCATCAAGTGGATTAGAGCCTGTATTTCAGAACCTTGGATTGCCCCCCTGGTGAACAGTAGGGCTACTGAGTTTTTCAAAGCCTCTAGAGGGCTAAGGCAGGGGTGTCCCCTATCACCCCTCCTATTCGTGCTACAGGCTTCTATCCTCAGCTTTTATTTAGAAAAAAACAACAAGATCAAGACATCGCTAGCCTGTGTAATGCAAGAGGGGTAAAGAGCATCAACCGCGCCCTCTTCGCGGATGATACCCTGCTGCTAGGGGCTACAACTCCTCATTCAGAAATTAAATTTAAAGAAGTGCTAGAAGATTATTGTAAGGCTTCGAGCAACGTATTAAATAATGGAAAATGCCATATCTACTGTTGGAATATACCTGCTTCAACTGCAAGCTCCATTGCCAGATGTCTAGGCTTTGCAGCCTCTACATCTTGGTCCTCATTTAAATATCTTAGACTGCCCATATTTCACAAGAGGGCCTTGAGCAAAGTTTGGTATCCCCAAATAGACAAATTCAAAGCAAAAATGCAGGCTTGGGGATCCTCCTGGCTCAACATTGCCGGAAAATCAGTGCTCATTAAAGCAATGCTTAGCAGCCTTCTGTTATTCAAATTCTCTATTCTCTTGGCACCTGTGGGAATCATTAAAAAGATGGAGGAGATAATAAGAAAATTCTTCTAGAAAGGAGGTAAACAAAACGAGAAGAGGATTCCCCTAGTCAACTAGGAAATTGTCACCAGACTGATTCAGGAGGGAGGACTGAACTTCAAAGACCTCAGTGTTCAAAACTTAGCCATGGGAGCCAAATTGATTTGGAAAATCATAGCTCCAAATCCAGGTTGGGTCCAATTTGCACTGTGGAGGAAATACTTCAGAGGATCGAGACTTAGATGCCTGGATCAGCGCAAAAATCAATTTAGAACCCCTTTCAGCATGATCAGCAGCAAAATTGACTCACTGATAAGAAACCATTCCTTTTGGATTCCAAGAAATGGGAAACGCATTAACCTGTGGAATGACAGTATACTGAATAGACCCCCACTGGCAGACTCGGGATCCATGACAGAGCTGAAATGATGGATGACAGAGGCTAGCATCAGCACAATATGGGACCTCTCGAACTGGAATGGTGACGTTTGGATGGGTTGGAAACAGCCCCCAGTTCCACCCGCCTTACAAACAGAACTGGCAATGATCACCATGATGATGCACAGGTTGGCTCCAATTCACGCATGCAAACAGGATGTGAGAGGATGGGGCTCGAATCTAGCAGGTAACACGATGGCCAGGGCTACGCTAAGTGTCTAGAGCGGCCTCACGTGCCTCCCAATCCTGCTCCTTGGGTAGGAATTTGGAAACTCCCTTCAATTCCAAAAGTTGATCACTTTTGCTGGCTTCTTTGGCACCAAAAAATTCTAACTGATGACAGGCTACAGAAAAAGGGCATCTCTGGACCTTCAAGATGCTCGCTTTGCAAGGAAAGCTTGGAATCCGCCCTTTACCTCATGATAGAGTGCAAATTTGGAGTTTTCATCTGGTAGGAGCTTCTTGGTTCATGGAATTATAAGTTCACCTTCCCCTCCTCTGTCTCGGACCTGTTTGTGGGCTGGACGGCCAGATATCCAGGCCCAATTCCAAAAAATAAAATAGTCAGGGCAGCTTGGAGTGCTCTGCCTAAATTCATCCGCTGGCAAGTATGGCTGGAAAGGAATAGAAGGATATTTTGAAATAAGGAACAGGACCTTAGAATAGTTGCCAATTCAATGAAATGTCAGCTAGTTGAGTGGCTGGGAGACAAAAGAGACGATTCAAATCTAAGCCAGCAGGACATTGATTTGGGAGTTGCCCTCAATTTCAAATTTCAAAAATCGAAAAGCACATCTACATCTCTCAAAGAATAGAAAATCAGGAAAAACGAAGAATATTTTCAATCTTGGTTCTCCAAACAAACACTTCCCTCTCTCTTCTTTGATGGGGCAACCAAAGGAAATCCAGGAATTGTTTGAGCTGGAGGGCTCATCATAAACCCAGATGAAACATCTTCGCACATATTTGCTTGGGGATTAGGCCATTCCTCAAGCATACAAGCTGAAGCGATGCCCTTATTTCAAGGAATCAAACTTCTCAAAGAGTTGGGCCTCAAGGAGGCAAATGTCTTTGGGAATTCCCAGGTTATCATCAAAGCAGTGGCGACCAATTCTAACCCAGTGGACCTGCAACTCACAAGGATAATTACAAGGATTAAAGGCATGGCAAAGTCCCTGAAATTGAAATACCTTCATGTTTTGAGAAAAAATAACAAAGAAGCGGACATTGAGGCGAACAAGGCAGTCCAGTTAGTTTCTAGAACTATTCTTAGAGATAATGAAATCTTTTGGGACCCAATCCCCTAAAGAGCCATGTTTTACTACATATTATTGAAACAGTTTGTTTGTATTTTTAAGCTCAGGAACTCAGCAGCAAAAGTCCACTATATAAAATGTAAAAAGAGGAGCCTGATAAGCGTAGGCGCTATGTTCCTCTTGCTGGAGAGACATGCAGAAATCAGCCTCTCTTTTTGTAACCGAATTTGTGGCTCTTTGCCAATCAGTTAATGAAATCCCATAACCATTTTTGTAAAAAAAAAAGTCAAAAGTGTGGGGATGAGGGGATGAGTGCAAAAATCTAAATGTTGGCTCAATTAATAATAAATATAATTTAAATTATCATAATCTAATATTATTAACTTTTGAAATGTAATACATCAAAATTATAAAATATTATAATTTTAATTACGCTTAGAGGTGCTCTATAGCCCAGTATAGAGTAGATGTGTAGGTGTAATGTAAGTATGTAAACAATTCTAAATGTTGGGTTAGTTAAATGATAATAATAATAATAATAATAAAAGTCAAAAGTATGGGGATGAGGGGATGAGGGGATGAGTGCAAAAATCTAAATGTTGGCTCAATTAATAATAAAAAGTTAAAGTAATAAAAATAATAAAATTCAGTTTGTTATATCTTGATTTTCTTATTAACTTGTGAATAACTTTTGTTACAATACCATGAGCCAATACCATGGTTTATCAATACCTCAAGCCCAAAAACCATAACTTATTTCACAACCAAAATGTTTTATAACAATATGACAATATTCTTAACCATGGATATTCACCCCCAATTTACAGTGGATATTATTAACTTGTAAAAAGTTGGCTTTGTTATAATACCATGGGCCAATGCTATGGCTTATCTGTTGGAAATAATACTGAGAGGGGGGGGTGAATCAGTATTATCACATTAATAAAACTTTTTCATTTCCATAACCAGATTCATATATGCTATTTCCACAACTTCTTATGATTAAGTTAATTGATCTTCAATGAGTGCATTAGAACATTATCAACCATATTATCAGTTAACAGATGCAGTAACATAGAATAGATCATCACCATAGGCCAATGCCATGATTATCAAAACCAATGCCCAAAAAAAATAACTTATTTCACAATAAAATCATTTTACAACAATTACAGGAGCCTTAACCATGGAGATACACCCCCACTTTGTCAGCGATATTATGAACATGTAAATAGGATTTGTTACAATAGCATGGCTAATACCATGGCTTATCAATACCACATGCCAAAAAATCATATATTATTTCACAATCTAAATATTTTATAACCATCCATATTCACCCCCACTTTACCATGGATATTATTAACTTGTAGATAGGCTTTGTTACAATACCATGGATTATCAATACCATGTGATTAGTTTTGAGATATATGTAAACCCTCTATCCTCACGACTACTAAAAATATTCTCATATAAATTAAATTAAGGTTTTAATAAAATTAAAAATGAGAATACTTTTATATTTAAAGGTGCGGAATTATATAATACAAATAATAGTAAGAACCAACATAGATCTATCTTAACTAAGGATCCAAGTGAGTACACCAAGAAAAGTGAAGGGAAGAGAGGGGGAGGAAGATAGTGACAAAGCTGGAGGGTGAAGAGAGAGAGAGAGAGTGATGGGGGGAAACGGAGAGAGGGAAGTGGGAGAGAGGTAGGAAGAGAGATAGGGGAGAGAGAGAAGAAGAGAGGGGGGGAGAGAGAGAGGGAGAGAAGAGAGGAGGGAAGAGAGAGAATAGGTGGGGAGAAAGATAGGGAGAGAAGGGAAATAGAGAGAGAGGGAGGAACAAAGAGGGAGGGGGAGAGAGAGAGGGAGAGAGAGAGTGATGGTGGGGGGGAGACATAGGGAGGTAGGAGAGAAAAGAAGAGAGATGAGAGAGATATGAAGTTGGAGGGGGAGAGAGAGGAAAGGAAGAAGAAAGACATAGAGGGAGAAAGGTAGAGAGAGAGAGGGAGTGACAAGGGTGTGATGGAGAGAGAGCGAGGGAGAGAGGAGAGATAGAGGGAAGAGAGAGAGGCGGAGAGGAAGAGGGAGGGAGAGAAAGAGAGATCTATATGGAGAGAGAGAGAGTGTATGTTTGGTGTGTGAGATAGAGAGAGGGAATAAGAAAGAGATACAGATACAAATATAGATATTATATAGTATTATATAAGTAGCCTAGATCCATCTTAACCCAGATCTATTAAGTGCCGAGAGGGATCAAATCTCTCGAGGTGCAAACTTTTCCTCAAGTTTTTCACTTGTTGATGGTGTTGGACCCACCAACATGTCAAGGGATCTCCCCAGTAAGAAGTCCCAATTAGACCTCAGACTGTTTGGTGTAGGAGTCCAAGCAGTGGGTCGTACGGTAATGCCTTGACCACGATTTCACATAGAGGCAAGTAAGATAAATCTGTTTGTAGCAAGGGTGTGACAGCTGCAGTGAGCCAAGGAAGGTGCATGAGAGGTTCTAACACATGGGGGTTGAGTTGAGTGTGCCCCTTGGAAACCTATGATAGCACACAGCTAAGAAGGGAACACACAAGCAAAGATGCATCACAACATGGAAGGAAAGTTAGCTAGCAATCTAAATTGATGGTTAAACAAATAGCACATTTCAGAAAGATCCATACATACATACACAAATAGATATACATGCATGCGCAAGTAAACTGATACATATATCATTTAGAGTAAACTAGATAGCATAGAATGCAATACAACATATGCATGAAACGTGTTGGCTCTTGTTATATTAAGAAGTGTAAGTTCCAGTCATACAAGACATCCATGTCCAACCACTAGTTCTGACAGCGGAACGTTATAGCCACAACTGATTGTTCCTCCAAAGAGATGTACTAGCTCTGTGCAGTGGAGAAGTCAATGCTTGTTACAATACTGTCCAAGCTCTCTCCAAGATAGTCTTATTGGAAGCTTGGCTGACCAAAAGCCTTTACAATGAGTCATGAGGGACTATTTATAGGAAAGGGTGGGGTGACCCTTGACACTGGCTCTTGTTATATTAAGAAGTGTAAGTTCCAATCATACAATACATCCATGTCAAACCACTAGTTCTGACAGCGAAAAGTTATAGCCACAACTGATTGTTCCTCCAAAGAGATGTACTAGCTCTGCGCAGTGGAGAAGTCAAGGCTCGTTACAATATTGTCCAAGCTCTCTCCAAGAGAGTCTTATCGGAAGCTTGGCTGACCAAAATCCTTTACAATGAGTCATAAGGGACTATTTATAGGAAAGGGTGGGATGACCCTTGACATTCCCCTTTGTGACAGTTCATCTACCCTCATGACTCTTCATCTACTCTATGTGATCTGAAAATGGAATGTACTTGTTTAAGGGTGCAAGGTATCCATTTTCCATAATTTCAAATGTGAGTTATACACTCCAAGTGACCTCTAAAAAGATGAAAACTTCTTATTTCTTATACAGAGATAGACTGTAGGGGCATTCACCGGACATGTCATCTTCAACAAATAAAGACATCAAAATGATAAAGCAGTTCACCCCTTCTAGGCTACATCTGCTAGACCAAGCCTCTCCAACTAGGCTTGTCCTCTTGTATTAAAAATGCTACAAAGGCTGATACAAGAATATGAGTGTCTCAAAAGACATATCTGACTGTAAATACAGAATTAGAAGATAGGAATTAGCTAAACATGCTCTTTCCCAAGCACTAAACAGTGAAATTGTACCTTAAATAGTACTTTCCCCAATTGGCCCTAGTGTCCCTTTAGACTTGCATGGAGAATTTTGAGGTGAAGATGACCTCAATTGGTTCTGAAACCTCTGCCATTAGACTCAGAAGGTCGAAAATAGCCAACATAGGCTTTTGAATCACCAAAAACGGATGAACATAGCCCCCAAACAGCTCAAGCATTGAAATGGCCCAAGTGGCCCTGAAAGCTTCCCTGAAGCTAAACAGTGAGAAGAATGCCTCAACAGGAAAAACGAGTTGTAGAAATGGATTCAAAATGCTGAAAACCTTCAGGAATGACCTTTGTTCCACATTCAATCACTGCACAATTCCCAATGCAGCTCCCAAATTGATTTGGCCTTGGTGGCTCCTGGAACTTCCACGAAGCAAAATCACCTGTAAAAGACCTCAGATGACTATGAAACCTATTCCAATGGCTTCAGAAGGTCGAAGAGACCCAAAATCAAAAATGAATTCATCCAAAACGGATTTTCCTAGCCAAAGTTATGGCTCATTAAAGTTTCTCCAGTCTGCCCCTAGAAAAACTCCAGTTAAAACTGGCTAACTGCCAGATAACCCCGCTAAATTTGGCAATTCCGCCATTTATGGAGCGCTCCGCCAAAAATCCGCCAACTTGACTGTCAGTTAATGGCTAGTAAATCCCGCATGTGACCGGAAAAATCAGGCTGGTGGTTTGCATTGGATTTCGCGCCGACGGTTAAGGGTTTAGGCCCACAGTTTTGGCCATGTTGGTCACGTGTATGGGGGATGGCCCTTAGGGGCTAACCCCCTTGGGGCCCCACCCAAATGAAGTTTAAGCTTCATATGCATATCCACTAGAACCCATAACAAGACTTATCTGCATGGCCTGTTGGTAAGGCGTTGTATTGTTTGTTATGAGGTCACGAGGTCGATCCACTACCCGACCATGTTTTCAAACATATACACCCATTAATGTTGATGTCACCTTGGGCCACGTGGCAGCCTCCGGGCCTGCCACGTGGAAACCTGTGATTGGCTGCCCAAATGGAATATCTCAAAGAATATTCTATGAAATATTCTTTCTTTTTTTTTTTCTTTTTTTTTTGAAAAATATTCAAAAATTAAGGGTTATTGGGCGATTTTGTTTTTGGCATAACTTTCTCATATGTAGACCGTTTTTCGAACCATTCACGGCACCGGAATTAGGAGGACGAGCTCTATCTAGTTGTTTAGGTTCAAACCAGTTCTGAGCACTTTTAGCTTTGACCATTTTACGACACTTGGTCCTGAGCTCCTGATCACTATGACTGTTACATCCAACTATCGACACTTGACTTACACTTGACAAGACGTTACATTACAATGCACATGTACCCATGTGAGACAAAATGGCTTAAGCAAGCCATGCTAGACATCACTATGACATAGACAACCATGGAAGTCCAACTCCTCAACATCCTCACGCTGATCAACAGTAACATATTGATGCCAAGATCGGTAGTTAGCGATGGTGTCCATGTTCTCCATGGTGACCTCTCTCTGGAACCTGACTCTTGCCTCCATAACATCCGGGTACACTGCTCGAGCTCCTATGTCCAACTCATCTATAAGCATGTGCATCACTGTCTTCAATGCGATTGGACCAGCAATATACTTGTGCATGATGTCTGCACTGATGGGCAAGTCTGGGTTGGTGGCAATGCACATCAACTCGTCGAAGTATGAGTCAAGCTCTAGTAAGACTTGTGCCTTTATCTTCGCCTGGGTGAGAGTCCCAATACATGGGATCGCATGTGCATGGACCACAACATCCATACATCCATACTCTTGAATACACGTGCATGCGAAGCCTGTATACTAGTGATGAGCTACAGGAGCTCTTCATAGTTCTAGATCTGACTCCGGATACATGCCTTTACCTTGAATGCACTGGCCTTCATCATCTTAAGCAAGTGAAGTGGGGCTCCCTTGTATCTCATCATCCATGTTTGCATGTAATCAACAACAACATGCAGGTTCGCCAAGATACGTGCTCTTCTATCACATCGTTGCTACCATTCTTTGAGATGGACGACTGCCTTATGCACGGTACCAAACTTGGAGTACAACACTCACATAATTGTGTCAAGGGACAATACTTCATCTAGGATTTCCTTCTTCAGTTCAGCGCGATAGACGTTGTCACCAACTCTCCTCCTGGTTTGGTTGTCTGTAGTTCCTTAACCATTCATTCATTATCAGCTATCAGAAAGTGAACACTTGAGCTAGTGGCTTCGACATACACTCTGGTAGCATCGCCCAAGGTTGTTGGACGTTTGCACACGTCAGACACGATCACTTGTTCCTCAACTTGTGTAGGAGATGTATGGTCATCCAGAGTCAACACTCAATGATACCGCACAACTCTATGTTAAGACTCGTCGAATGAGATGTTGTGCATCTCTCCTTCCAGTTGATCTCCAAGGATCTTAGTGCCTCCTTGGTCGCTTGAAACTTCCTCATCTTCTATATGTGGTGAAGCAGGTAAGTTGACCTCTTAGTGGTGAGGCATGAGGTCGATGTTCTGTTCCAATTCCTGTTGCTCCATATCCATATCCAACTATTGAAGTGTTTTCTCTATCTCACGAGCGAAGTCTTGCTCCTGTGATGGTTCACCCTGTCTACCTGATGCTAACTGTTTTGATGAGTCCACTACTAGTACAGGCATTTTTTCATCTATTTGCACATGTTGCGCCCCCTATTGTACATGTTGTTGTTGTGCTTCCCTCTCCTATTTTCATAGCTCTTGTTCCTTCTGGAGTTGCTCCTTCAGCTCATGCAACTCCTCCTATTTTTCCTCCATTCTTCTCTTCTCCTTCTGCCTTTACATGATTTGCTTGTCAAGTTGTTGCCTCTTTGCCTCTATAGCCAAAGCTGCTTTCTCCACAAGTGGATCTACTCGGAACTTGTGGCTTTGCTCTTCCTCCATGCGATTGACAATCTTCCTCTTGCCCTTGTCACGCACTGGTATGCTTACTTCTATTGTTGTTGTTGCTTCTGGTGCTAATGCTCTTCGAGATGTTGCTTCACGTTGCTTTACTAACCACTCCACAACGAAGCTGACATGTTCATTGGATTTGGAGAAATTGTAGCAATATCTCCATGGGTCCTCCTCCGCCCAATGAAATTCCCCATGGATCCAGTTGAATTTTACTCTCATGCACTATCTTTCACAAAACAATGTGGGTCATACAAATTGTAACTTTGGAGGTCAAATGGATACTTCTTCATCTGTTTTTCTTTGACATCCGCTTGCTTGAAACTCCAGATCTCGTATAAACTAATCCACAATGGAAGAGCGGGCCAAGGTGCCTTCTTCTTCCAGTGCAGTCTAGCTGTCGATCCTGCTGAGATATGATATGCTACTTCCTGCATGACGAGTATGTCCAAGGAAAACTCCGGTAGAACATGCGGAGACTTCTCTGCACTTAACATTCGTATGAAGGTGTTGGACGGTGACGCATACTAATCGGCAATGTCTATCAGTGCCTCCATTGATGCCTTCGACATGCAGTGGATCTTGTTCGAATATCATCTTCAAAACCGGGGTGAAAAAATGATCGGATAGCCGTGTGATAACTCCTCTAAAGTTGCATTTGGACAACAACTTACAATACGTGTTCACAGTACTCTCGTCTGTGACCATGCCCACTCCAACCACGGGAACTCCCGTTGGGCACAAATTGCATCTAAGATGTAGGAAGACATGTAGACCTCTACTTGCATATCTCCGGGTGACTGTCAAGCCTTTGTTACCTATTCCTTTAGCTGATGAGCCAACATATCGGACTAGTTACATGGTTTTCCTTCTCTAGCCAGTTGATCCAACGTGATAACCCAACTCTGTGGGAAGGTTTCCATGATTTCTTGGCCATACAATCAACATGAAAATATGACCAAGTATTGATACACCTTCCACAGTATCCTTGTCTTGTAGATCTGGTTGGATGTCATCCTGAATCTAGCCGAATCCTTTACCCAGTTCTTTAGAATGTCTCCAGAGTTGGCACTATTGCTGGGTAAGCTGAAGGGAGTCTCCATGATACTCACAAGCTCCGACATATGATACATCTCATCATAATCCTCTGCCAAGAAGGTTGCAATCTTCATCCCGCTGACACTACTCAAAGTCATCGTCTCGGGATCAGTATCTGAGACGATCCAGTGTATCATGTCCGCGCATGGGAATGTTGGGTATCTTCATGCAATTTGGTACAAGCCGGACTTTTGAATGTTCACATACACCTGGCAGTCTTCGAGGTCTACTAAAAGTGCCTACAAATGCTTCATTGACCTCTTTCCATTTCATCTTGATGTCCTTGTCTAGAAACAACTTGGTATATTCATAGATCAGTAGCCTTGAGGAAACTCGCTCAATTTTTTCTCCAGTTGCACTTCTATCAATGTCCTTTGATCCTTCTCTATTGGAATCTATTGATATTGCACTTCTAAGAGGCGGATGAACACCTGAAAGATCTGGAGAAAAAGTGACATGCATGGAAAGAAATATATTAGCGAAAACCAAAGCAAATTTGGGAATGACATGACACATATCTGGGGATTGATAGGAAAAGATTGTGCAATTTCTTCTGGGAGGTCAGGCGACTACCTGCCAAAACTGCACAAAAGTCGGTCTGGGATATCTGGGAGGCAAGACTTGCTGTTTGATTTTCACAATGCGCAATCCAAGTTAATTGCTAACTGCTGGAATTGCGCAATGCGCAATTCTAGCTGGCAATGACTGTAGGCTCAGTGACTGAATTGCGTAATTTTCTGGGCCAGTAGTCACTGTTCCTCAAAAATGCGCAAAGCAGTCCTAGAGGACAATTCCTGGGAAGAAATGCACATTTTTGGATAGGAAGACAGAGCCTTCCTTCTCCAGATTGCCCAATGTTGTCTTGGTGAGGCAGAGTTTGGACCAAGGTTGGCCAGATTGGCCAATGGCGAACTGAAACCAAATGTGTAAGTGAATGCATGTCGATATTGAGTGAAAGTAGAAGTGATTGATCATGCATGCAAACATTCAATGAAATATTCCGAAAACAGAACAACATGCATATGGGTTAAGTGAGTTGCCGAATTGGCGACCGTTCGTGCAAAACAATTTCATGCATGTGACATCAGTGAGATAGCATCAAAAACTGAAATGGTGCTAGTAAAAACTATTATATGTAAATGATAGCAAGTGTTCAAATAAATCAACCAAACAACACTCACACAAGCGAAAACACAAAAAGCGACAGAAATGCTGAAAAAGACAAGTTGAGACCACTTACCCATGAATAGATGAGTTGGATGTGTCGAAGTGTCCTGGATGTGTTGTGGGATGTTAAAGATCCAAGATCGATGTGAAAGAATGAGCTCTGATGCGTCGAATAAATAATTTTTAGCTCATGACGCGCATGCCACAAATCTAGGAAAAAGCGACACTTGGAGGGAAGATTCTAAAACGAACTTTACATGTAACCTTCAGCTGCTAAAAATAGCTCCCTGAATCGAGGGATACTTTTTGCATGTTGCCTTATGCTATTCTGGTAAAAAGCAAGCCATGAATGCAAGTCAAGTATCCTTGGTCCCGAGTGGAACTGGTCAACCCAACTGCACATGCAAGAAGTTGATCAATTGCTGGGAGAAGATGTGCATTTATGGATAGGAGATGGGTTGGCTGCCCAAGAGGTTTGTGCAATTTCTGGGCAAAGCAGCTGACTACTGCCTAGGATTGCACAATTCCTGGGCTAAGTAGCCCTGGTGGGAAGAATTACGCAATTTTTTGGATGAATCCTGACTGGTAGAATTACACAATTTTGGAGCCCAGTAGGCTGCTAGACAGAATTGCGCAATTTCAGGAGGGAATGCTAGTTTCCCTATAGAATTGCACAATTTCTTGAAGGATCTGCTTAGCCTGTAGCTAGACCAAGTATGGAGGAACATACTGTGAGGGGAATGCATCAAGATTTGACAGACAAGTTGTCTTTCTGCAAGAAAAATCACTGAAGCTTGTGTATTTGACAAAGCAAGATACGATGTTGTGAAAGGTTGGTAGGAAGGTTCCAAAATGAAGCTAAGGTAAAATTTTGGAGGGTGGTTGTAGCCGCTACAATAGCACTCAAAAAAGAGTTTTTCACTTTGAGATATTGGATCCCTCTCATCGCTTGATAGATCCGGTTTAAGATGGATCTAGGATGGTTTATAAGAAGAATGCTTTATTATATATAAGTGATGAGTATCAATAATAAATATTAGTTTTAGTTTTTGAAAGCTAGATTAAGTCAATATTGTATTTTGTTTTCTCTTGACATATCTATCTATCTAATATATTATATATATATATATATATATATATATAATTTGAAAAGAAAGTAAATAGATATTTAATTAAATTTGTTGATATGTTTGATAGAGCTTACATAATATTTTCATTTTATTTAATTAAATATCTTTTAGAGTAACTAGAATTATAATTATATTTTTGTTTAAAATACACCCTATGTAATTTCTAATCCATATAATATTTATCAAACTTTAACATTTTTAACCTTTAATATTGTCCATGAAATTCCTAACACATATAACTTTGAAAATAACTTTTATAAGCACTTGTGACTCTAATACATATAACTCTAAAACTTTATTACTTCTTACATTTAACTCTCAACATGTAAAAACTATAAACTCTAACACAACCCTTCTAACTCTAACCTTTAACCTATATGACTACAACCTTTACAACCCTGAACACATATAGCTCTTACTAGGCATCATCTCTAATCCTTATTTTCCTTAACCGATGTAACCCTATAGTCACTCATCATTCATATATAAGCTATATAGCCCCTAATCTCTAATTGGTAAGAAATGTCACTTATAACCCTTAACATAACCAAAAAACCTAGAAATTATGTGCCCCAAAACTTCTAATTGCTAAAACTTGATAATAACCCTTTATTATGAACCCCAAAATTGTATTCTCTAATCCTTAACCTACATCAATGATCACCATGTTACATCTTAGCTCATTATTCTTAACACATGTAATATATTTTTACACAACACATTAAAGTATATGACCTTGATGATTAAACCTTATTACTCCCAACACGTAATGCTTATAGCCATAGTCAATCCATCACAACTCTTTATCATTTAAACTTATTACTCCTGGTACTAATCAGTATAACAATAACCATTATCCCTCATAACAATTGATGGAACTCACACTAGTTGTGCCACATAACTCGTCTAGCTCATTACCAGTGACCCATATCAGCCATTAACATACATTAAATATGTATAAACTCTAGCCTATAAGACTATGAATCCATAACCCTTAAAACCTACAACTAAACTCTTAATCACTATACCTATAAACACTAATCCCTTATACATATAACCCTCACAAATTTATGTTATGACCCTTAACCTATATAATCTCTTATTACATAACACCATAACCCATAACCACTATAATCCTTCATACCTAAACTATCATCACTCTAAACCACTACGACACTAATATAAGCAATAAATATTTAAACCAATAACTCCTATAAATCCTATGCCTTATCAAGCATTTTATATCGATAATCTCTAATCCTTCTAACCCTTAGGATATTGTTGTTGTTGCTACAAAGTCATCGCAAAATTTCATATATTCAAATTTTGAAGCCTACCTCTTAATATGTGAAGTGTTTCTTTTGGTCAGCAAGAGTCATTTTATGTTTCTATGCATGTTTCAGGTGTCCATGTTCCTTCCCAAGTGTCGTAGGGTCATCAAGAATACCTATAGTCCACTTTTAAATCATAGTACACTTTCTAGTCGCATAATGACACTTTTGGTCGCAACTGCACACACTTTGTTTTTTGTACTTGGAGAATGTTTGTGAACTAGTGTTTTGAGGTATATTTCTCAGTCTTGGGTCTTGTCTAAGTTTTAGTGAGAGTTGAAATGTGTCACGCTTGATTATACCCCTAACTCATTGTGTTTTTCCATATTTCACCTTTCCATACTTAGACATTTTTCTGACTTTGCAAGCCTGCCCTCTAGGCTAGGAAGAGCACACTATGCACTTCTAAGGCCTAATGGAGACCTTCCTTGTTAGCTATAATTTTTCCCTACGCCAATGTTAACCCTTTCCTCCCTCGCCAGTTCACAATGAACTCCCAACCAATAGACCCTCCTTATTCTCCCTCATTGCGCCATCCTTGCCTGTGTCTCCTAGTTGAGTGCATTGTGCACTCTTAGTGGATAGTGATGCATCCCCTCATGCCTTGCAAGTATGTCCTACACCCTCCTTATGGCCGCAGCTCTCCCTTCTAGTGCACAATGCATCCTCAGTTAATAGTCATGCTGCCTTTTCCCTTGGAACTACGCCCTCCACCTTCCATTATGCCTCCTCCTCCTACAGAGTTGTTCATGGTGTAGTCTCAATTATCAATGAAGCCCCTCTTGTCTCTTGCAAGTGTGCCATGTGCCCATGAGGCCTCTCTCTCTTCCCCTTGTGCATTTTTTATCCACAAATAGAAAATATGCATGAAGCATGATAGAATAGAAGATTTTTGGGCTAATGTTTGCTTTCCATGAGTGATCCATACTTGTAGATGTTTTTAGTAGAGCATGTCAAGCATGTGTGAGGAGATATGTCATGAAAGGTTGCCTAAGGAAGCATCTTGAAGACAAAAGGAACAAGTAACACACGTTGTGGAAATTGAAAGAACAATGGAATCTGATGATCAAAGTGACTCATGAAGACTCCATAATATCTTGAGACCCTTTGGAGGGCAGAAGGCAATCACATGCAAGATTTGTTAGAAATATTTAAGAGATAGTCGCAACATTATCACTTCTCAATAAATTCTATGTACAAGTCACCATGGGTCTAAATCATCAATGTCAATGACTTGTCATGTTTTCATCGCATAATGATGTGGAAATTGATGATGTAATTTTTTAAATATTGTAAATATAAATATGTGGAATTCCAAGGGTCATATATGGATAAAAGAGTCACATGGAGAAGTCCAAAAGTCATATAGAAGTCCAAAGCTCACATTAAAATTCAAAGAGTCATGAGGTAAGTTCAAGAGTCATGAGGATGTGAAATGTTATTCCTATTATTACAAAAGAAGCCTCGTCACTCAATGAAGTGGCTTTTCACCTTAGCTTCTTCAAATAGGCATTAGAGAGGTAGATAGTTCTTTTGGAGAGCGAGAAGTGGCTTAATGCCCCACTATTGGAGTTAGTGGTGTTTCACTGTATGAATGTATCTTTGAAATTTCACTTAATATTTGAAGCTCATTTATCCAACACATTTTCATGATTATATCATGAATGTTTTAAGACTATTCTTTGGATGTTTGCGGTATATGTTGGTATTCATATGTACTAAAGAAATTGAACATTAAAATCTAAAACTGAATTATTCAAATTTAAAACCAAATATTCAATAGTATTTCTAATGGCGGAAATTTATTTCTGGTAATATTTTAGATGACACCAAAACTATGAATATTAAGACGAAACTTTGTTTCCTTCACTTCCTGCACGGAATTTAAAATATTCGCTATTTCCGCTATTTCCTTGGTCCGTCATGTTATATAAAAAATTAAAATTTAATTTAAGCTTATATAAATTATATATTTTAAAATTAAAATAAAATTATGAAGTTAATTTTATAATAATATAAAAATTCAAACATACAGATTATATATTTAACCATTTTATAAAATAAAACTATAAAACATACTATATATAATTTATCTATTTAAAAATATATTAATAAAATACTCGGCAAAAATAAAATAAAATAAAAGAATATATATATAGAGGATAATGTTGGTTTCAATTCTTTTTAAAATTCTCAAAGTTCAATCATGTTATAATGATTTAAAAAAAAAACTTGCTTATGGTTGGCTTAAATTAAATATCATTATGGAAGTCGCTCACTTTCAATATATAAGTTGAATTAATAAAACTTGGATCACATTATAATGCCGATTTTTTTATTATGTAAAATATATAAATTTAAAGAAAATCTTCTCTTATACCAATAGTAAATATCAAATAATAACGCTTAAACTTTTAAAAATAAGTTAGATAATCATAATCTAATATTATTAACTTTTGAAATGTAATACATCAAAATTATAAAATATTATAATTTTAATTGTGTTTAGAGGCTATCTCTAGCCCAGTATAGAGTAGATGTGTAGGTGTAATGTAAGTATGTAAAAAATTCTATGCGCTCTACAACCCAGTATAGAGTAGATGTGTAGGTGTAATTTAAGTATGTAAACAATTCTAAATGTCAGGTTAGTTAAAAAATAATAATAATAATAATAATAAAATTCAAAAGTATGGGGATGAGGGGATGGGTGCAAAAATCTAAATGTTGGCTCAATTAATAATAAAAAGTTAAAGTAATAAAAATAATAAAATTCAGTTTGTTATATCTTGATTTTCTTATGAACTTGTGAATAAGTTTTGTTACAATACCATGAGCCAATACCATGGCTTATCAATACCTCAAGCCCAAAAAACATAACTTATTTCACAACCAAAATATTTTATAAGAATATGACAAGATTCTTAACCATGGATATTCACCCCCAATTTACAGTGGATATTATTAACTTGTAAAAAGTTGGCTTTGTTATAATACCATGGGCCAATGCTATGGCTTATCAATATCACATGCCCAAAAAACATAACGTATTTCACAATCAAAATATTTTATAACTATATGAAAATATTCTTAACCATGGATATTCATGCCCACTTTACCATGGATATTGTTAACTTGTAAATAGACTTTGTTACAATACCATGGGCCAATGCCATGGCTTATCAATACCACATTCCCAAAAAACATAACTTATTTCACAATCAAAATATTTTATAACAATTACAGGATTCTTAATCATGGATATTCACCCCCACTTTGTCATTGATATTATGAACCTGTGAATAGGATTTGTTACAATAGCATGGTTAATACCATGGCTTATCAATACCACATGCCAAAAAATCATATATTATTTCACAATCTAAATATTTTATAACCATCGATATTCACCCCCACTTTACCATGGATATTATTAACTTGTAGATAGGCTTTTTACGATACCATGGATTATCAATACCATGTGATTAGTTTTGAGATATATGTAAACCCTCTATCCTCACGACTACTAAAAATATTCCCATATAAATTAAATTAAGGTTTTAATAAAATTAAAAATGAGAATACTTTTATATTTAAAGATGTGGAATTTATATAATACAAATAATAGTAAGAACCAACATAGATCTATCTTAACTAAGGATCCAAGTGAGTACACCAAGAAAAGTGAAGGGAAGAGATGGGGAGGAAGATAGTGACAAAGCTGGAGGGTGGAGAGAGAGAGTGATGGGGGGAAACGGAGAGAAGGAGGTGGGAGAGAGGTAGGAAGAGAGATAGGGGAGAGAGAGAAGAAGAGATGGGGGAGAGAGAGATGGAGTTGGAGGGGGAGGGAGAGGGAGGAAAGAAAAAAGACATAGGGAGATAGTGTTGGAGAAAGAAAGGGAGTGACAAGGGATAGATGGATAGAGAGAGAGGGAGAGAAGAGAGGAGGGAAGAGAGATAATAGGTGGGGAGAAAGATCGGGAGAGAAGGGAAATAGAGAGAGAGGGAGAGAGAGAGTGATGGTGGGGGGGGAGACATAGGGAGGTGGGAGAGAAAGGAAGAGAGATGAGAGAGAGATGAAGTTGGAGGGGGAGAGAGAGGGAAGGAAGAAGAAAGACAAAGAGGGAGAAAGGTAGAGAGAGAGCGAGGGAGAGAGGAAAGATAAAGGGAAGAGAGAGAGGCAGAGAGGAAGAGGGAGGGAGAGAGAGAGAGATAGATATGGAGAGAGTGTGTGTATATTTGGGGTGTGAGATAGAGAGAGGGAATAAGAAAGAGATACAGATAAAAATATAGATATTATATAGTATTATATAAGTAACCTAGATCCATCTTAACCCAGATCTATCAAGCGCCAAGAGGGATCAAATCTCTCGAGGTGCAAACTTTTCCTCAAGTTTTTCACTTGTTGATGGTGTTGGACCCACCAACATGTCAAGGGATCTCCCCGGTAAGAAGTCCCAATTAGACCTCAAACTATTTGGTGTAGGAGTCCAAGCAGTGGGTCGTACGGTAATGCCTTGACCGCGATTTCACATAGAGGCAAGTAAGATAACTCTGTTCGTAGCAAGGGTGTGACAGCTACAGTGAGCCAAGGAAGGTGCATGAGAGGTTCTAACACACGGGGGTTGAGTTGAGTGCGCCCCTTGGAAACCTATGATAGCACATAGTTAAGAAGGGAACACACAAGCAAAGATGCATCACAACATGGAAGGAAAGTTAGCTAGCAATCCAAAGTGATGGTTAAACCAACAACACATTTCAGAAAGATTCATACAGACATACACGGATAGATATACATGCATGCGTAAGTAAATAGATACATATATCATTTAGAGTAAACTAGATAGCATAGAATACAATACAACATATCCATGAAATGCGCTGGCTCTTATTATATTAATAAGTGTAAGTTCTAGTCATACAATACATCCATGTCCAACCACTAGTTTCGAAAGTGAAACGTTATAGCCACAACTGATTATTCCTCCAAAGAGATGTACTAGCTCTGTGCAGTGGAGAAGTCAAGGCTCGTTACAATATTGTCCAAGCTCTCTCTAAGATAGTCTTATTGGAAGCTTGGCTGACCAAAAGCCTTTACAATGAATCATGAGGGATTATTTATAGGAAAGGGTGGGGTGAACCTTGACACTAGCTCTTGTTATATTAAGAAGTGTAAGTTCCAGTCATACAATACATCCATGTCCAACCACTAGTTCCGACAATGGAAAGTTATAGCCACAATTGATTGTTCCTCCAAAGAGATGTACTAGCTCTACGCAGTGGAGAAGTCAAGGCTCGTTACAATACTGTCCAATCTCTCTCCAATATATTCTTATCAGAAGCTTGGCTGACCAAAAGCATTTACAATGAGTCATAAGGGACTATTTATAGGAAAGGGTGGGGCGACCCTTGATATTCCCCTTTGTGACAGTTCATCTACCCTCATGACTCTTCATCTACTCTATGATTGTTACATCCAACTATCGACACTTAACTTATACTTGACAAGATGTTACATTACAATGCACATGTACCCATGTGAGACAAAATGGCTTAAGCAAGCCATGTTAGACATCACTATGACATAGACAACCATGGAAGTCTAACTCCTCAACTTCCTCACGTTGATCAACAGTAACATACTAATGCCAAGATCGGTAGTTAGTGATGGTGTCCGTGTGCTCCATGGTGACCTCTCTCTGGATCCTGAATCTTGCCTCCATAGCATCCGGGTACACTGCTCGAGCTCCTCTATCCAACTCGTCTGTAAGCATGTGCATCACTGTCTTCAATGCGACTGGACCAACAATATACTTGTGAATGATGTCTGCACTGATGGGCAAGTCTGGGTTGGTGGTAATGCGCATCAACTCGTCGAAGTATGAGTCAAGCTCTAGTAATACTTGTTCCTTTATCTCCGCCTGGGTGAGAGTCCCAATACATGGGATCGCATGTGCATGGACCACAACATACATCCATACTCTTGAATACACGTGCATGTGAAGCCTGTATACTAGTGATGAGCTACAAGAGCTCTTCATAGTTCTAGATCTAACTCCGGATATGTGCCTTCAGCTCGACTGCACTGGCCTTCATCATCTTAAGCAAGTGAAGCGGGGCTCCCTTGTATCTCATCATCCATGTTTGCATGTAATCAACAACAGCATGCAAGTTCGCCAAGATACGTGATCTTCTATCACATCGTTGCTACCATCCTTTGAGATGGACGACTGCCTTATGCACGATACCAAACTTGGAGTACAACACTCGCATAATTGTCTCAAGGGACAAACTTCATCTAGTGTTGCCTTCTTCAGTTCAGCTTGGTAGATGTTGTCACCAACTCTCCTCCTTTCTTGGTTGTCTTTAGTTCCTTAACCATTCATTCATTCTCAGCTATCAGAAAGTGAACACTTGAGCTAGTGGCTTCGGCATACACTCTGGTAGCATCGCCCAAGGTTGTTGGATGTTTGCGCACGTTAGACACGATCACTCATTCCTCAACTTGTGCAGGAGATGTATGATCATCTGGTGTCGACACTCTACGAGACTGCATAACTCTATGTTAAGACTCGTCAAATGAGATGTTGTGCATCTCTCCTTCCAGTTGATCTCCAAGGATCTTAGTGCCTCCTTGGTCGCTTGAGACTTCCTCATCTTCTGGATGCGGTGAAGCGGGTAAGTCGGCCTCTTGGTGGTGAGGCATGAGGTTGATGTTCTGTTCCAATTCTCGTTGCTCCATATCCATATCCAACTATTGAAATGCTTTCTCTATCTCACGAGCGAAGTCCTGCTCCTACAATGGTTCACCCTGTCTACCTGATGCCAACTATTATGATGAGTCCACTACTAGTACGGGCATTGTTTCATCTATTTACACATGTTGCGCCCCCTATTGTACATGTTGTTGTTGTGCTTCCCTCTCCTATTTTCATAGCTCTTGTTCCTTCCGGAGTTGCTCCTTCAGCTCATGCAACTCCTTCTATTTTGCCTCCATTCTTCTCTTCTCCTTCTGCCTTTGCATGATTCGCTTGTTGAGTTGTTGCCTCTTTGCCTCTATAACCAAAGTTGCTTTCTCCACAAGTGGATCTACTCAGAACTTGCAGCTTTGCTCTTCCTCCATGCGATTGACAATCTTCCTCTTACCCTTGTCACGCACTGGTATGCTTACTTCTGTTGTTGTTGTTGCTTCTGGTGCTAGTGCTCTTCGAGATGTTGCTTCACATTGCTTTACTAACCACTCCATAGTGACGCCGACTTGTTCATTAGGTCTGGAGAAATTGTAGCAATATCTCCATGGGTCCTCCTCCGCCCAATGAAATTCCCCATGGATCCAGTTGAATTGTACTCTCATGCAGTGATCTTTCACAAAACAATGTGGGTCATATAGATTGTAACTTTGGAGGTCAAATGGATACTTCTTCATATGTTTTGCTTCGACATCTGCTTGCTTGAAACTCCAGATCTCGTATAAAGTAATCCACAATGGAAGAGAGGGCCAAGATGCCTTCTTCTTCCAGTGCATTCTAGCTGTCAATCCTGCTGAGATGTGATATGCTACTTCCTGCATGACAAGTATGTCCAAGGAAAACTTTTGTAGAAAATGCGGAGGCTTCTCCACACTTAACATTCGTATGAAGGTGTTGGACAGTGAGGCATACCAATCAGAAATGTCTATCAGTGCCTCCATTGATGCCTTCGACATGCAGTGGATCCTGTTTGAATATCATCTTGAAAACTGGGGTGACAAAATGATCGGACAACTGTGTGATAACTCCTCTGAAGTTGCATTTGGACAACAACCTACAATACATGTTCACAGTAGTCTCGTCTGTGATCATGCCCACTCCAAGCCTGGGAACTCCTGTTGGGCACAAATTGCATCTAAGATGTAGGCAGACATGTAGACCTCTACTTGCATATCTCCGGGTGATTTTCGAGCCTTTGTTACATGTTCCTTTACCTGATGAGCCAACATGTCAGACCAGTTACATGGTTTTCCTTCTCTGGCCAGTTGATCCAACGTGATAACCCAACTCTGTGGGAAGGTTTCCATGATTTCTTGGCCATACAATCAACATGAAAATATGACCAATTATTGATACACCTTCCATAATATCCTTGTCTTGTAGATCTGGTTGGATGTCATCCTGAATCTAGCCAAATCCTTTACCCAGTTCTTTAGAATATCTCTGGAGTTGGAATTGTTGCTGGGTAAGCTGAAGGGAGTCTCCATGATAGTCACAGGCTTCGACATATGATACATCTCATCATAATCCTCTGCCAAGAAGGTTGCAATCTTCGTCCCGCTGACACTGCTCAAAATCATCATCTCGGGATCAGTGTGTGAGACGATCTAGTGTATCATGTCCGCGCATGGGAATGAGGGGTATCTGCATGCAATCTGGTACAAGCCAGACTTTTGAATGTTCACATACACCTGGCGATCTTCGAGGTCTTCCCTACAAGTGCCTGCAAATGCTTCATTGACCTCTTTCCATTTCATCTCGATGTCCTTGTCTACGAACAACTTAGTATCTTCATAGATCGGTAGCCTTGAGGAAACTCGTTCAATTTTTGCTCCAATTGCACTTCTATCAGTGTCCTTTGATCCTTCTTTATTGGACTCCATTGATATTGCACTGCTAAGAGGCGGATGAACACCTGAAAGATCTGGAGACAAAGCCACATGCATGGAAAGAAATATATTAGCGAAAACCAAAGCAAATTTGGGAATGACATGACACATATCTGGTGATTGGTAGGAAAAGATTGCGCAATTTCTTCTGGGAGGTTTGGTGACTACCTGCCAAAACTGCACAAAAGTCGGTCTGGGATGTCTAGGAGGCAAGACTTGTTGTTGGATTTGCACAATGTGCAATCCAAGCTAATTGCTAACTGCTGGAAATGCACAATGCGCAATTCTAGCTGGCAATGACTATAGGCTCAGTGACTGCATTGCACAATTTTGTGGGTCAATAGCCATTGTTCCTCAAAAATGCACAAAGCAGTCCTAGAGGACAATTCCTGGGAAGAAATGCACATTTTTGGACAGAAAGACAGAGCCTTCCTTCTCCAGATTGCCCAATGTTGTCTTGGTGAGGCAAAGTTTAGACCAAGGTTGGCCAGACTGGCCAATGGCCAACTGAAACCAAATGTCTAAGTGAATGCATGTCGATACTGAGTGAAAGCAGAAGTGATTGATCATGCATGCAAACATTGAATGAAATATTCTGAAAACAGAACAACATGCATGTGGGTTAAGCGAGTCGCCGAATTGGCGACCGTTCGTGCAAAACAGTTTCATGCATGTGACATCAGTGAGATAGCATCGAAAACTGAAATGGTGCTAGTAAAAACTAGTATGCATGTAAATGATAGCAAGTGTTCAAATAAATCAAACAAACAACACTCACACAAGCAAAAACACAAAAAGCGACATAAATACTGAAAAAAACAAGTTGAGACCACTTATCCGTGAATAGATGAGTCGGATATGTCAAAGAGTCCTAGATGTGTTGTGGGATGTTAGAGTTCCAAGATCAATGTGAAAGAATGAGCTCTGATGCATCGAATAAATAATTTTTAGCTCATGACGCGCATGCCACAAATCTAGGAAAAAGCGGCACTTGGAGGGAAGATTCTAAAACGAACTTTACATGTAACCTCCAGCTGCTAAAAATAGCTCCCTAAATCAAGGGATACTTTTTGCATGTTTCCTTATGCTATTCTAGGAAAAAGCAAGCCATGAATGCAAGTCAAGTTTCCTTGGTCTCGAGTGGAACTGGTCAACCCAACTGCACATGCAAGAAGTTGATCAACTGTTGGGAGAAGATGTGCATTTATGGATAGGAGATGGGCTGGCTGCCCAAGAGGTTTGTGCAATTTCTGGGTAGAGCAGCTGACTACTGCCCAAGATTCCGCAATTCCTGGGCTAAGTAGCCCTGGTGGGAAGAATTGCGCAATTTTTTGGATGAATCCTGACTGGCATAATTGCGCAATTTCGGAGCCCAGCAGGCTGCTAGACAGAATTGCATAATTTCAGAAGGGAATGTTAGTTTCCCTCTAGAATTGCACAATTTCTTGAAGGAGCTACTTAGCCTGTAGCTAGACCAAGTATGGATGAACATCCTGTGAGGGGAATGCATCAAGATTTGACAGACAAGTTGTCTTTTTGCAAGAAAAATTACTGAAGCTTGTGTTTTTTACGAAGCAAGACACGGTGCTATGAAAGGTTGGTAGGAAGATTCCAAAATGAAGCTAAGGTAAAATTTTGGAGGGTGGTTGTAGCCACTACAATAGCACTCAAAAAAGAGTTTTTCACTTCGAGATATTGGATCCCTCTCATCGCTTGATAGATCTGGTTTAAGATGGATCTAGGATGGTTTATAAGAAGAATGCATTATCATATATAAGTGATGAGTATCAATAATAAATATTAGTTTTAGTTTTTGAAAGGTAGATTAAGTCAATATTATATTTTGTTTTCTCTTGAAATATATATATATATATATATAATTTGAAAAGAAAGTAAATAGATATTTAATTAAATTTGTTGATATGTTTGATAGAGCTTACATAATATTTTCACTTTATTTAATTAAATATCTTTTAGAGTAACTAGAATTATAATTATATTTTTGTTTAAAATACAGTCTATATAATTTCTAATCCATATAATATTTATCAAACTTTAACATTTTTAACCTTTAATATTGTCCATGAAATTCCTAACACATATAACTTTGAAAATAACTTTTATAAGCACTTGTGACTCTAATACATATAACTCTAAAACTTTATTACTTCTTACATTTAACTCTCAACATGTAAACACTATAAACTCTAACACAACCCTTCTAACTCTAACCTTTAACCTATATGACTCCAACCTTTACAACCCTTAACACATATACCTCTTAGTAGGAATCATCTCTAATCCTTATTTTCCTTAACCCATGTAACCCTATAGTCACTCACCATTCATATATAAGCTATATAATCCCTAATCTCTAATTGGTAAGAAATGTCACTTATAACCCTTAACATAACTAAGAAACCTAGAAATTATGTGCCCCAAAATTTCTAATTGCTAAAACTTGATAATAACCCTTTATTATGAACCCCAAAATTGTATTCTCTAATCCTTAACCTACATCAATGATCACCATGTTACTTCTTAGCTCATTATTCTTAACCCATGTAATATATTTTTACACATAACACATTAAAGTATATGACCTTGATGATTAAACCTTATTACTCCCAACACGTAATGCTTATAGCCATAGTCAATCCATCACAACTCTTTATCATTTAAACTTATTACTCCTAGTACCTAATCAATATAACAATAATCATTATCGCTCATAACAATTGATGGAACTCACAATAGTTGTGCCACATAACTCGTCTAGCTCTTTGCTAGTGACCCATATCAGCCATTAACATACATTAAATATGTATAAACTCTAGCCTATATGACCATGAATCCATAACTATTAAAACCTACAACTAAACTCTTAATCACTATACTTATAAACACTAATCCCTTATACATATAACCCTCACAAATTTATGTTATGACCCTTAACCTATATAATCTCTTATTACATAACACCATAACCCATAACCACTATAATCCTTCATACCTAAACTATCATCACTCTAAACCACTACGACACTAATATAAGCAATAAATATTTAAACCAATAACTCCTATAAATCCTATGCCTTATCAAGAATTTTATATCGATAATCTCTAATCCTTCTAACCCTTAGGATATTGTTGTTGTTGCTACAAAGTCATCGCAAAATTTCCTATATTCAAAATTTGAAGCCTACCTCTTAATATGTGAAGTGTTTCTTTTGGTCAGCAAGAGTCATTTTATGTTTCTATGCATGTTTCAGGTGTCCATTTTCTTTCCTAAGTGTCGTAGGGTCATCAAGAATACCTATAGTCCACTTTTAAATCATAATACACTTTCTAGCTGCATAACGACACTTTTGGTCGCAACTGCACACACTTTGTTTTTTGTACTTGGAGAATGTTTGTGAACTAGTATTTTGAGGTATATTTCTCAATCTTGGGTCTTGTCTTAGTTTTGGTGAGACTTGAAATGTGTCACACTCGATTATACCCCTAACTCATTGTGTTTTTCCATATTTCACCTTTCCAGACTTAGACATTTTTCTGACTTTTCAAGCCTGCCCTCTAGGCTAGGAAGAGCACACTATGCACTTCTAAGGCCTAATGGAGACCTTCCTTGTTAGCTAGAATTTTTCTCTGTGCCAATCTTAACCCTTTCCTCCCTCACCAATTCATAACAAACTCCCTACCAATAGACCCTCCTTGTCCTCCCTCATTGCGCCATTCTTTCTTGTGTCTATTAGTTGAGTGCATTGTGCACTCTTAGTGGATAGTGATGCATCCCCTCATGCCTTGCAAGTATGCCCTACACCCTCCTTATGGCCATAGCTGTCCCTTCTAGTGCACAATGCCTCCTCAGTTAATAGTCATGCTGCCTTTTCCCTTGGAACTGCGCCCTCCACCTTCCATCAGGCCTCCTCCTCCTCTAGAGTTGTTCATGGTGTAGTCTCAATTATCAGTGAGGCCCCTCTTGTCTCTTGCAAGTGTTCCATGTGCCCATGAGGCCTCTCTCTCTTCCCCTTGTGCATTTTTGATCCACAAATAGAAAATATGAATGAAGCATGATAGAATAGGAGATTTTTGGGCTAATGTTTGCTTTCCATGAGTGATTTATACTTGCAGATGTTTTTAGTAGAGCATGTCAAGCATGTGTGAGGATATTTGTTATGAAAGGTTGCCTAAGGAAGCATCTTGAAGACAAAAGGAACAAGTAACACACATTGCAGCAATTGAAAGAACAATGGAATCTGATGATCAAAATGACTCATGAAAACTCCATAATATCTTGAGACCCTTTGGAGGGTAGAAGGTAATCACATGAAAGATTTGTTAGAAATATTTAAGAGATAGTCGCAACATTGTCACTTCTCAATAAAGTCTATGTACAAGTCACCATGGGTCCAAGTCATCAATGTCGATGACTTTTCATGTTGTCGTCACATAATGATGTGGAAATTGATGATGTAATTTTGTAAATATGTGGAATTCCAAGGGTCACATATGGATAAAAGAGTCACATGGAGAATTACAATAGTCAAATATAAGTCCAAAGGTCACATTAGAAGTCAAAGAGTCATGAGGTAAGTTCAAGACTCGTGAGGATGTGAAATGTTATTCCTATTATTACAAAAGAAGCATCGTTACTCAATGAAGGGACTTTTCACCTTGGCTTCTTCAAATAGGCATTAGAGAGGAAGATAGTTATTTTGGAGAGCGGGTAGTGGATTAACGCCCCACTATTGGAGCTAGTGGTGTTTCATTGTGTGAATGTATCTTTGAAATTTCACTTAATATTTGAAGCTCATTAATCCAACACATTTTCATAATTATATCATGAATGTTTTAAGACTATTCTTTGGATGTTTGTGGTATATGTTGGCATTCATATGTGCTAATGAAATTGAACCATTTCATTGGCTTTTTTCTTCATCTTATTGAATATGTGTTGTAATGGTTTTATGATCGTTGCATCTATATGAATTATTAAACCATTAATGTTTGTAATCCCTTGCCCACTAGTGATATAACCCTATCACTATCATCACGAATAACATTATAATGATAACCATTGTAATATCTAACACCCAACCCATATATATTATGTAACCCCTAATTTCTAAACCATATAATCTCTAAGAACGCTTAACACATATCACTCATAACCCATGCCAAACGCTAACATAAAACTTATAGTCCATAATTTGTAATTATTGAAAATACACATATTTGCCAATATCTAAATCATATTATTTATATTCACTTTATATCCTTGTAACCTAATCATAATAATCCTTTTAATTTAACCTTGAACTAATATACACCTATGTCTAAACCCATATAAATATATTACACCTATAACATGTTGAGATTACAACAAGATGATGGAGCTTAGTGAAAAGAGTCGCCTTCACTAAGTGGGCCCATAGGCAAATTATGGCGCAAAGTCTATTTTTAGACTTGTCTATTTTTAGACGTATGGATCATGTCTATGAGTTGCAGGATGTTGTTTATGGATGATTGGTCAAGTTGGAAAAAATATATGGACTTATATTTTTAGACAACAGCGGTGACACTGTCAAGTCTAATTATAGAGCAGTCAAATATTATTAGCTTATAATAATATTTAGACTATAAACTTTATCTTATTCTCTTGG
>APFE030127174.1:0-15578 GCA_000404065.3 Pinus taeda | reverse complement strand
AGCTCAGATATGAACTTTAGATCAGCAACATCCAACTCTGCACACACACACCCTTAGATTGGGAAACTGGTCCCATTATCCCTAGTCGGACTCACTATACTAAATGGATAAGGAGCTGTCAACCAAGGTCCGGACCGGGTGAGTATCCCCCTTGTTGTCGACCCAATTTTCGTAGCTTCAACAGGCCTCTATTTCCTTCATTTTCCTCCTCACATGCAACCTGTGGCCTTTCACCTTCCTTTTCTCCTATTTTCCATTATTTTCATAAAGAAAATGCCAAGAAATGCCTCATGCCTTTTCAAAGCCTTTTCCTGCCAATTTCCATAGCCATTAATTAATCACAATTGATCCCCATCGCTATGTTTTTTTCCCAACATTCAGATTGGAATATGTGCCCCATGACCTTGGTTATTATTATTTTTCCTTTATTAACTTTTTACATGGATTTTTTACCCGGGGCTGTTATAGTTATCAAAATTTCTGTGTTTACATTTTTCTTGTATTCTAGCATCCTGCCTCAACACCAAATCTCCTTAATTGAATTCTCTTTCTTTGGCATTCTTATCAATTTTTTGTTCAACTTCTATTGATATTGATGTAACTTAAAATGCACTTCTTCTCTGTCTTGTTCAAGGTCTATCAACTAATGTATGTGCCTTGTAAAATTATTTAGCTATTCACTGGAACTCTACATAATTTTCATAAGAGGAAATTCTAACTGAGTGGGAAAAATAACTTCAATCCCATATACTAGTTGGAAGGGTCATTTTCCTATTGATCGTTTGTAGAACATAGTTGGCCTAAAGTGAAAATTTTAAGTGGGCATCCCAATTCTTTTTGTGATCTCCTAGAACCTTCTTAATTATTTTAACAAGACTTTTACTAGAAGACTTAGCTAAGTTGTTTCCTTATGGATAATAAGAAGTGGAGTGATTAAGGAAAATGTTATAATTTTGACAGAAATTATTCATTTTTATTGTCTTAAAAGGTTGGGCATTGTCTATGATAAATTCCTTTGGACATCGAAACCTAGACAAGATATTCTCCTCCAAGAATTTGGTCACTATTGTATCGGTTCCAACCTTAGAATTTCTTCAAACCACTCAGTGAAGTAATTTGTATTTGTTAAGATCCATTATGTTTATTGATTGGTGTGTGGATTTCTTCAATTAAGTCAAGGCCCCATTAAATAAAGAATTCTTGCACGAATACTGGAAGTAATGGTAGTGATGGCAAGTTATACTTCCTTGAAAATATTCTGCCTTGAACATGACTTCTAAATTTGGAAATTACCTAGGAAAATATCTCGGGCCAGTAAAATCCTACTAGTAAAATTTTATGTGCTATAGCCCTCCAAGCATAATTCCCTCCACATGCCCCTTTATGGAAATCATCAATGTACCAATCAATTTCATCTTTAGTCAGACATAGTAACAACACACCAATGGGATCTTTCCAATGCAATTTTTCATTCAGGATGTAAAATTTAATTGCCCAAAGCTTCAAATATCTTTCTTTACTTTTGCTAAGCTTTGGTGGAAATTGAAAGTTTCTTAAGTAAAAGACAATGTACTTGTACCAAATTGAAGAGGATAAATTTTCCTTTACCTTCAAAAAATGTTCTTGTGTATTCTTATGTGAGGGAGTGTATGCAAGCTACGTAACTGAATTGATGCCCAATGCCCTACAATTGAACTCTATAACATCTTGACCAATCCCCATCACTTGATCAACTTGGTTGGTTTGATTTCTAAATCAAACTTTTGAATATTGGCAATCCACTTGCTTCTCTTGCCATCACTATCAAATTGATTTAAAATAATCTTTACTATAACATTTGACACACATGCAATTATTCTATAGTTTAAGACATAAGTCATGAAAGACTTAAGAGATTGAACCAATGCATATGCCTGCTTCTCCATGATGTCATATTTCAACTTTGCATCCGTCACAGTTTTACTAAAAAATGTTATTGGTTGTTTCAAATGTCTTCATTGTTATGTAATAAGATTGTTTCAATGGTTGAATTAAAATAAAAATATAATATACAAAAGCCTTACCATAGTCTAGACTAGCCAAAACTAGAGCTTCAATGAGTGCCTCTTTGATCTCAAGAAAATATGCCCTTGCTTGTAGTGTCCACTTGACTTCATGGTCCTTTTTTAGCATAATAGTTATGTTCTTAACTATTTTTGCGTAGTTCAACACAAATCTTCTTAGGAAACTAATTTTTCCCAAAAATTATTATATCTCCCTTTTGTTCCTAGTTAGACTGATGATCTTTATTGCTCACTATTGGCATGCGTAGGGGTGACCCAAGGTTAAATAATTTTCCAACAAAAACCCCTCAGACACCTACTATTGATGGTGTTGGACCCACCATCATGTCAAGGTGATCTCCTCGACAAGAAATACCAATTAGACCTAAGATTGTTTGGTGTAGGAGTCCCAACAATGGGTCGTAAGGTAATGCCTTGACCACGATGTTGCACAGAGGCAAGTAGAATAACTCTGTTAGCTTAACGTGTATGGCTGATGCAGTGAGTCAAAGAAGGTGTATGATGGGTTCCAACACTTCAAAGGGGGAAGGAGGTGAAGGTGAGTTCCAGGTTGAAGGGGATCAGTCACAACTCGGATAGGAACACAAAACACAGAATGACATGAACAAATTCTCACAGAGCAGTCCACTCGGATGTGGAAGTCACATCATACAAGGTAAGATAACATGTACAACACTCACAGATTAGTCTGAGATGAGTGCGATAGTTGTTATAGCAAGGTTCAAGTAGAAGGTCTGTCTGATGTCTAGTAGAGCAGCTAACACGGACGGTGACAACATTAACAACATATGCAACACATTAACAACAAGATTAATATAATTGCATACAAATCAGTTCATACACAAGTATGTAAATTAAACAACATATATCATTAAGGCAACCAAAGAAGTCCAACTACAATAACAACATATGCATGAAAATATGCTAGCTCTTATTATATAAAGAAGTGTAAGTCACAATCATACAATATAGCCATGTAAACCTTCTAGCCCCAACAATGGAGCATTACAGCCACATTCGCCTACTCCTCCAAATAGATGTACTAGCTCTATGCAGCGGAGAAGCCAAGGCGCGTTACAATATTGTCCAAGCCTTCTTCAAGATAGTCTTAGTAGAAGCTTGGCTAACCAAAATCCCATACAATGAGTTATGAGGGACTATTTATAGTAAAGGGTGGGGTGACCCTTGACATTCCCCTTTGTGATAGTTCAACTACCCTCATGACTCTTCACCTACTCAATGATTGTTACGTCCAACTATTGACACTTGAAAATTACACTTGACATGACTCGACGTTACAATGCACTTGTACTCATGTGAGACAACATGGCTTGAGCAAGCCAAGCAAGCCAAGCAAGACATCAATGACACTTAGTCTGCTGTGGTGAGACCAAATTTTTGACATGCTTGTGATGGTGAAGGTGGTGAGTTGATGCCAATATTGGTCATCTAGATGGTGTGCATGCACCTGATGGCGACACCTTGCTGAAGCGAACTCTTGCCTTCGTTGCAACCAGTGCATGGGCTATCAAACTCGTCTGCTATCATGTGCATGGGCTTCTTGGGTGAAACTAAACCGAAAACACACTAATACATAGTGTCTCTGCTGATCTTCAAGTGTGTGCTGGTGGTCATGCACATCAACTTGCCGAAGTACATGTTTAACCCCAGCTGGAATTGCTTCTTGTCTTCACCTTGGTGAGTGTGTTGAAAGGGTTGGATTGCATGCGTGCACTCAATGACATGCATGCTGCTGAATCCCTTACATGCAATCAATAACACTGGTTACCATGTCTGATCTGTGTCAGCTACTTGGATGGATCCTTAACTTGTATGGGCGCAGTTTCATTCGTGGGTGCATGTTGCGACCACTGCTGTTCCTACTCCTATTGCAACTTAGTCATCTGTCTGTGTAGCTTCATGTTCTTCCTAGGTTGCTACTTCAGCACATGCAACTCCTTCTTTATTCCATCTTCTGCCTTCACGCGATATTCATGTCGTGCCATCACTTCATTGCTGGAGCCCCCAAAGTTTCTTTCATCATCAATGGACCTGCTTGGGCTTGCAGCCTTGTTCCGCCTCCATGTTTTCAACAACCATCCTCTTACATTCATTGAATTTGCTATGCTGTCTTCAACTATTGTTCATGATGGTGCTTGCTATGATGCTGCTACTATCATATCTTGATGTCCTTGTCTATGAACAACTTGATGTCTTCACGGGTATGCAATTCTATATACACTTGATAAACTGCATCCCCAAGTGTGCTTTGAATGGTGTCTTTGTCTCATCTCTCATAAAAACCATAGTAAATTTACCACTGAGAGGCAGATGAACACTTGGGATACCCAAATACATGGAAACACTCATGGCGAGCAATCTGTCTATTGAAAACCAAAATAAACATGAGATCTGACTTGCAACCTACCTGGGTGAATGATCATGAAGGTTAAGCAATTTCGGCCAGGAAGTTGGGAGATCGACTGCCAAGACTGCACAAGGCACAGTCTGGGCTGCTGGGAGACTGACCGATTGCTGGCACTACACAATGCAAATTCCATTCTAGCTGTTGACTACTGGGATTGTGCAATGTGCAATTCCAGTGGGGAAGGACTACTGGCCTAGGGACAGATTTGCACAATTTCTTTGGCCAAGTAGCCAATGTCCCCTAGAAATGTGCAAAATAGTCATGGAGGCTAGAGCTGGGTAGGAATGCACAAATTTGGAGAGGAAGGTGGTCATTCCTTTCCCAGATTGCGCAATGCAACCTTGGTGAAGGCAGAGCCTGGGCCAAGGTTGGCCTGACTCGCCGATGGGCAATTGAAAGCAAGTAAGTCAGTGAATGCATGGCGACACTAAGTGATAACAAAAGTGATTAACAGTGCGTGCAAAACATGAATGAAAGATTCAACAAATAGATCAACATGCATGTGGGTGAGGCAGTTCGCCGGTTGGGCGAATGTCCATGCAAAATAGTTCCATGCATGCGACAACAGTGAGATAGCAATGAAAACTGAAACAGAGCTAGGACAAGCTAGTATACATGTAAACAAAAACAAGTGCTCAAGGAAATCAATCAAACAATACTCCCATAAGCGAAAACACAAAAAGTGACATAAATGCAGCACAAGGCATGGGAAGCAAGCTTACCCCAAAACAATTGAGCTGAATGTGTCGACTGCTCCTAGATGTGATGTGGGATGTCAAAGTTGCAAGGTTGATGTGAGGAATGAGCTCTAAAACATCTGGTTGATGAGTTTTGATAACATCAAGGTTGTCACACGCATGCCATGAATTTAGGGGAAGCGAAACTTGGTGGGAGGTTTCAAAATTTCTCCTTACATGTAACCTCCAACTGCTACTAGATCCCTGAAACAAGGGATACCTTTGAATGATTCCTTGGGAGAAACAACCCATGCATGCAAGTCTATTTTTCTCAGTCCTAGAGTGAACCAGTCAACTCAGCTGCACATGTAAGACACTGCTAGACTGCTGGAGAGAAATGTGCATTTCTGGCTGGGAGCTGGGCTGGCTGCCCATGATATTTGTGCAATTTATTGGTAGAGCAGCTGAATACTACCTAGATTTGTGCAAATACTGGGTTGAACAACCTGCTACTGGGAAAATTTGCGCAAATCCTGCTGGGAGGGTTGGTTGGAAGGATTGCACAATCCTGGAGCCCAACAGGCTTCCAGAGAGGATTGTGCAATTCCTGGAGGGAAGGCTGGTCCATAAATGCACAATTTTCAAGGGAAATTTGCTCAGCCTATAGCTAGACCAAGTCTTGATGAGCAACCTGTGAGGGGAATGGATCAACTATGATCGACAGGCTGCCTTTGAGCAAGGAAAACACTACAACTCGAGAACTTGACGAGGCAAGACAAATCTATGTGTAAGGTTGGTAGTGAGGCTCCAAAATAGTCTAAGGCAAAATTTTGGAGGGTGGTGTAGTCGCTACAACACTTGGTGACACACTGGTAGAACTCCAGCTCTCTGCATAGACTTTGTTTGTGAAAAGCAAGTTTAACACTTCCAGAATTATTGTTCAGTTCTTAGCTCATCTTGGTTTCACACTAACTTGATTGTAAGATGTATCATTTACCAAGCCCTTGGTCAATTGACACACATTCCAAGCCAAGGAAACACAATTTTTTTGATTGGGGTTGAGGGGTATATAGGTGCACAAGCAGTATAATTGTCAGAGTCTTAGCTTCATCTCTAGTGTTGCTCCACTTCCAATAGGCTTGTACAGTACCCTAGTGGAGTCACATGGGAACACAAGCATGGCTCTGCTACCAGTGAGCCTAGTCAGTACCCTGGTGGAGTTACTTGAATCACCTCCCTGCGCAGGAATCCTTTCTCTTCTTTCGACTTATTCATTTTTCATTTTTTACTTTTTATTTTTTTATTTTTTTCATTGTGCATAACACTTATTCATTTCAGAGGCGGAAGAGGGATCCCGACTTACTGAGAGTAGAAGAGGTTGCTCCAGCAGAGAAGTAGTTTACTGTATCTTTTATATGCCTATTAAGGTTTCCCCCCTTACGTTACTCTACTTGACCAAGCTGACAAGCGTTAACCCAAAAAAATCGACTAGAGAAGGTGACACTAGTTAGCAAGCAAGCGTTGTGTTTACACCAAGGTTCACTTCGAACAATACATATTTTCCTTCAATGTATCATGGGCTAAAAGTAACAAGCTCATCATACAGAGGCAAGATGACTGATAACCAAGTAGTGATAGCTGTACAAGCCCTCCTGTACTTTACCTAGCTCACTTTAAGAGTCATACATGATTTCATGCAAAACTAGCCTATGAACAAAACAAGTGAACGAACTAACAATCAACAAAGCAAAGCAAGAGTAGAAGCAAAAATGGAAGTGAAGCAAGTAAACAAACAATCAAGCAAATTGATCTAACAATGAGATCTTAGACAATTATTAAGGTATTACAGACTCATGTGCATGGATTTTCCTATGCTACTTTGTGCAATGGATCGATAAGATTGCAAAATACATAGACAATGAAGCAGTTAAAGAACACAATAGACAAACACACATAAACAACAAGTTTAATAAGGAGTTCACCAAACACTCCTGGGCTACGTCTCCTAGTCTAGTCTTCAGTGGTAACCTCTCTATTATGTCTTCAGAAGCAGATTTTTTACAAAAGTGAGCTCAATTTGAGTCTCACACAACAGATACAAAACAACAAGGCTTTACTTGGATCTTCCAAGTCTTTATGAGTACATAGACTCTCCTCACTGACTCTCTGTCTTTTTTTGCTCTTTCTCTCAGCACTGCTTGTCTCAGTTTCTATCAGTCTATGGCTTTAAAGCCAATCAACGATGTCTGTTCGTTTCTCCTTCTCGGGCTCTCTGGCTTCTCGGCCTCTGTCTGCTAAGATCCCCCTCTAAGCGTTAGCAATCATTGCTAAAAGCCTTCAAGGATGGCAGCCACCTGTTCTGTAATGGAATGGACCATAGGGCCTTTGAAATTCCCGAAATAGTCGTTGTCTATTTACATAGAGAAATACATTCAAACACGGGAAAAATCCGCCAAAACACTGTTCATCAGACTTCAAATATCCATAAATCTGCCCTATATATCTATTGGGTCCACCTTTTAATTGCTTATCGCATCTCCACCATTGATATGAGAGATCTAGATCCAACAACTGAGGTTCATTTTGGGCGGCCCATGTGTACGGGGGTTAACCACCCGAAAGACACATGGTAGCCAGGGTATGGGCTCGGGCGGAGCCTAACCAAAACCACTAACCACCTACGGCCTGCCCGAAATCTCGCTTGTTTCTTGATTTCCATTTGTATTTTATAAATACATGAAAACATTGAAAAACCTCATAAAATAGCTTTAGACAGACTTGAAATATTATATATTTTCATTCATAAACCCTTTCGGGTCTGGTTTCATCACATCGACACATTTCCTTCATATTTCGTTTATTTAACGAAAAACACAAATACAAAGGAAAATGTCATTCTTTGGATCTCAAAATATATGAAATATCACCTATATCTCCATCAGGTTTGGCTATCATGAGTTATTTTTATATCTACCCCGCTCCGTTGTAATGCTTCGATGCAATGTTGCGATGTGATTGATCGCAATCGCATATCGCACATACCTCCGGGCCATTTGTAAGCGCTCCTCTATGGTTTGCTGACGTGATATTACGATTCAACTTGGGCCGTCGATCTACACGCTTGATCGACGGTCCTTGTTGACCCCGTTGATCGCTGTCACATATTCCATGTGATCTCTGCCGATAGCCTCCGCTTGCCACCGCCGATTGCAATTTTCCAATCGGATCTGGACCGTTTGATTGGCAAGATCCGAAGGCTCCTGTGCATTGCTCTGTTGACCTTTGATGTGCTTCATTTCATTGTTTTCTTTATGTTTTTGCCTCTTGATAGTGTTATCTGAATTTTCTAAAAGTTCTTCTCATGTGATATTTTTGATCTTTAGAAGACTTAGAGGGTTTTATAGGATCCATTTGGATCATAAACAAAGCACGTAAGAAAACAAGCATGCAAGAAAAAAACTGAAAGCAAACACTACTTCTACTGCTACACTAACGGTACATGAGCCTGATCACGTGAAATGATACTTCCAATGGAGCCACCAGTGCATTGGTAGACCCATGTTGGTGAAGTCTTGGTCTGCAAGCAACCCAGTTGTTTGAACTAGCAAGTAAGAAAGATATAACAATGAAGACAACCACACTTTGTGGTTCAAAGTGCCCACGGGACATAAGTGAGTGCACGTGCATGACACGTAGTTCGCGCACTTATAATGGTGTTGTGTGACACTACTTGCAACTTTGAAGCATAAGCACACCCTTGACTGTGACATGCAAGAAAAAAAAAGAAACAAATATAACTTGTATTGCGCACGAGTGCTTGCAATGTAAGACTCCAATGCATGAGCAATGGGATCATGTAGTTCGAGTGGATGACGTAATATCTGAGTGTTAGATTGATCTTGAGTGCATACAGATGAGTGATGAGGATCCTTGAGTGTTTGAACTTCCTGATCGAAAGTGAAACCAACCTCAGGAAAGCGAGGGCCTGACATAACGATCAGCTCGGGCTGAAGTGCCTCGACGGTCAGTGGGGTTTCGACTTCGTTGACAGATGGATATTCATAGACTAGTGGCTTAGACAGATTAACAATGAGTGAATCAACATCATGATCAGACGATGAGGTGAAAATATCACTACAACCAAGATTAGAAAATTCAGGTGTTGGTAGGCATCCTCATGGTTCGATGAATCACACAGAGGGGTAGATGAGGAGGAAGGATGTTCACCCTCTGCGTTTTCGAAAAAAGCATATGAAAGTTCAAGTGGATTTCCAATGAATGATTGGTCCTACCCATTGTTGGATGATGGGATAGCATATGGTATGTCCTACAAAATATCAACAATGGGTGCATCCGTGGATGAAGACACACATGGAAAATCATGGATGGCAGGTTCACCAATGATGTTAGGAAAGAACGGAGGGGGCTCGAACAGAAGAGAGTCATCCTTCACCGAGTGTTGATGCTCAAGGTCCCACTCATACTCTTCATGAATGACAACGCATGTTGGTTGTGCAACAACAACTCTGTTAGTGGGTTGTTCCTTGTTCACAACAAGTGAAGAGTTTGGAATGGATGAACACAAGACAACATCATTCGGAGGAACACCCAGGTGTGAAGACAAAGGTCATAGAAAAGAATGCATATGAGGACTCGAAGGACTCACAAAAAAATCTACGTGAAAATTGAGTGAAGTGGTGTTGGGAGGGTGTGAAGGATGAATAGGTGTGTGAGCATGATCCTCAACATCATTGGGAAGTGGTGGAGCTGTTGAATAAGAGGAAGGCAAACAGTCAGTTGAGATAACACCCACTTCCACATGAGATTGCGTATCTCCATAAACAAAGAATGTTGAGCGAGGCTTGATCTAAAACTTTCTCTTGGGATGGGAACATTTCTTAAGGGAGTACTTGAACCGGTCCCAAAGATAAGAAAATTTCATCTAGGTGCTCAAAGCTTGAAACTGCAAGTCACTGAAGCGCTGCTAAAAATCAATAACGGATTCATGCGAAGCCCTCCGTTGCTGTAACACTTTCCAGTCAAGATGGTCTGGATCAAAATTATACAATGTTTCTTCAATAAGATTAGAGAAGTGCTCAAATGAGTGTATGGTGCCAGCCGATAGGTTGAGCACCCAATGAAATAGATATTCACGAAGTGTGTATGCAAGTAGCAAACTAGCCTGTTCATCAGAAAACTCATATTCCTCATGAATCATGGAAAGAAAGTTATGTAAGTGCTTAGGCCAGGCCACTTCACCTTCACCATCATACATGGAGACATCTTCACGATTTGAAAAACACCTCGGGGGAAGAAGAGTGCAAGACTCCATGAAATATATGCAAAGTTTCAAAACTGGATGAGAGGGCACAACTTGTCATTAGGCATCCTTCTAGCGCCAAAAATGTTGACAGTGTTGGAACTGCCAACATGTCAAGGGGATCTCCCCAGTAAGAAATCCAAATTACCCTCAGACCATTTAGTGTAGGAGTCCCAATAGTGGGTTGTAAGGTAATGCCTTGACCACGATGTCACACAGAGGAAAGTAGGATAACTATGTCAACAACAAGGGACTGATGCAGTGAGTCAAAGAAGGTGTATGAGAGGTTCCAACACTTAAAAGGGGGAATAAGGTGAAGGTAAGTTCTAGGTTGAAATGGATCAGTTCCAACTCGGCTAGGAACAAACAACATAAAAGCACATGCACATCTTCTGGATTTGTGGTGAAGTAAAATTATGAGTGCGGACATAAACAATTCCTCTAGCTTGATAATGGGTCTAGCCACAACTGATACATTCTATGGAAGACTTCCTTAGATTAGAACCAATTAAGAGGGCCTACCTCTTAGTACACTTATCCTGTTTGATGATGTCCTTGCTTGCTCACTCCAACTATCTCTTGTTTCCTTCTTCAAACACTTGAAACAAGTAAACAACAACAAACAACAACCATGATGATAGACAAATTGTAATTCAACCTACTTAACAAGTAAAGAAACATTAAGACATGAACATGTAAGATTACACATCATGTAGGAAACCAATCGATAGTTGCATATATATTGAATCAAGAAGAGATTACAACCATTGCCTTGACGTTGCCGTTCTCCTCCGACAAAACCAGGTTCCCACACACTTCTATTAGCATTCCATGATGGCCTCAACAATGATAGTTTTAAGGCTCTTCCATTTAGGCTTCATACTAAACCAAATTCACACTTCTGCCTCATACAACTAGAGAGATACAACTATCAATAGCTTTTTGTTTACTCCAAACTTAAATTAGCACTAGCACACCAACATTAACACTAACTTGTGCTTGGGAAAAAGGGAAGTTTATATAGCATGAATGGATGGGAAATGGATCCACTTCTCATGGGAGAAGGTCTTATCTCTTGAGGTAGTTCCATCATTATAGGGGAAAGGATCCAAAACTGACATCCTTGACCCCATCCAGCCAAACCATTTACCAGACTTCTGTTACGAAGCTTCTAGAGCTGGAAGCTTCGACTCTTTATTTAAAAACCTTTCCATAAGAGGACCAGCGTGACTGGAACAAAGCTTAGTTGCTCTGGTCGGCGTTAGGGAAAATGTTAATCCCTACATATTAGCGTGAGGAGGACAAGGGCCATTAACGCTAATCTTCTAAATTGGGAAAACATAAGATTTTGTGGAAATGGTTCCAAAGGGAATTGTTCTGCTCATGAAGAGGGACACAATGGGAGTTTCTTCATGAAGGGAAAGCATGTAGGGTTCATTTTAGAGGTCCTCCAGGATCAAGGAATGGGGAGTACAGGGATAGTGACAAAATGTTGTGTAATAGATGCCCCCTAAAGTGTGAAGGCCGAACTAGAGTGAGGGATGAAATGCTTTATGAATGAATTCGAGGAAACAGAGTCTATCGTTGGAAAACCTGCAAGCAAGTAAAGATACATATACATAATTGAAAACTCTGTCAAATGATACATGAATCGTGGTATGGACTTAGCCATCCAAAGAATGATCATGTAAATGGATCCAGACATGGGCGCAGGCATCCTATAAAGAGGATCATATCGAAACTATGGTATGGTTACATCCATCTAATGAGAAGAATCACATATGATAACTCAGGGTATGGTCGCAACCATCCATCTAAAAGAGACATGTATATCAACATAACCATGTCACATCACTTCACAACTTGGAATTTTGTGATCTGAGTCCAGGGTCTTGAGCTCCAACACGACCTGATCAAAGTACAAATTCTAACATGTGAATAGATGTGTTGACGTCGAACATGCTAGAAAGTTGCTTGATTACCAGTCAATGATGTAAACTGTTAACAAGCGCAAGAGTAACCACCAATAATGACAATGGTCCTCAATGTACTATCAACACAATCCATGGAATGTGAATAGAGGAACTGAATTCGAACACTAGTGAAATCACTCGATCAAAAACCAATGATGTGAACTTGTCATTGAGTGCGAAGAAATCGCCATTAGGGCATGCAAGATCTAAGGCACTGGAAGGGAGTCTCTTGGTCAACTTCACGGATAATGAGTTGAAGGCAACAAGAAGCGACCATGTCAAAGGAGGGCCATAATGTATCCCACATCATTAAAATGAGACAAAGGGATGAAAAAATGATTTTGGATGATAAAGAGAATCAAAGGTAAGTGTAATTATAGAAGGACAACTCTTGAACATATCAGTGACACAACCGGAAGTTTAGCAGCTTTTGGGTCCATAGGATCGGTGGTCATGATGACGTGGAAGAGATCAAATGGAAGGCAAAAATGAACGACGCAACCTAGGAAGGTCAACGATACAAAGGAGGATGTCCCAACCCGACACGAAGCAGAAAGTGTCATGTTCAAGAGGGAGCTGCCGAAAAAACTGATAGATTTCCAAATTTCCCCCACCATTCTTAGTAGGTACCCCAATTATTTTTTAATCGCAATCTTGAAGGGGATAATATATGCTTGCACTGTAAGTTCATCCTTCGGACGAATCTGACCTAGTAAGTTTAATGAGCCCTAGGAAGGAGAAGCTCATGTTCATCATGGTGACGAATCTGATGTCATTTAATATTTTAACGAGTCTGACAAAGGTATAACTCAATATCCTTTTCATGTTTAGAGAGTTTGAAAAAGACATGGAAAATAAAACCCCACATGGTACCTTTTCGTACATTTGTGTCTCTCGAGTTCGAAAAGGTAGAGAACGATACTTGAGAGAACTACTTGACCATTTCAGTCAAGGACTACCTTTTCCATAAATAGTGCCTCCCAACCCAAAAAAGGGGTAAACTTATACTGGGTGCATGAATTTTCGCATCCGTTAACAAGTTCGAAATGACAAGGGCTCAGATATCTTTTTGCTTTTAAAGGGTTGGAAAACAGCTTGAAAGCGGACCCCCCATTTTATTCTCTTTTACAAGTCAAAAGGGAAAAATACTCGGCAATATTTTCATATGAGTTTTACGAGTTGAGAAAACAACTAAAACATGACTCGACATCATCGTCAAACATCCATCACCTGTCACTGCACAAAAAATTTAAAGTGCATTATCCAATTCTTGAGGCAAAATAGGTCAAAATATTTACAAAAAACTAATATTTCATGAAAAACTGAATAAAAAGGAGGAAAAGTAATTTTTTTTTACGATTTACTATTTTACCTTGCTGTGAAAGAATTTTTACTCACATTTTCCCTTATTGTTCTGGAGTAGATTGTGAGATATCCGGGAGGTCATTCATCGATTCGCCAGTTGCAGGTAAGAGCCAAAGCCCTAAGCTTCATTTTCATACCATTTATTCCTGTTTTTAACCATTTTTGGGATTTTCGATGGGGGATTTATTAAAAGCTTTCCACCCTCGGTCGGCATGACTTCCGGCCACAGAATCATGCCGACCGAGGGTAATTAATATGGCCTATCGTGTCGTCAAAATAGGCACATTGGTGCCGTGAATAGGGAAAAAACCTATTTCCCCTTAAAGCCAGCGTTGAAATTTGAAATTGACGGGTCAAAAATGATTATTGACTTAAATCTATGGTTTTTGCAGGAAAGAATCGCCGAAAATGATAGACTGGAAAGAACGGGGGCACGAGGATGTCGACACCCAGGGACTGAATGATCCAAATTTCCTGGAAGCTTTGAGGGCCTGTGGGTTTCTCAAATTCTTTCTCACACCAGGGATGCAGGCCTAACTTGAGTTGCTTCGGTACCTAATTAGTCTCTGTGACATAAATCGAGAGATATTCGTCATTGGTGACCAGGAGATGGATTTAGAAACTTCACACATATATTTCATCACAGGACTATCCCGAAGAGGGGAACGAATCAACTTATATGGGTCACGACTGATTAGGGCAAGCATATCCATGTTACTCGCTGAACATTGCCCTGAAGCCCTCAAATCCAAGAGGGGCAAGATTGAGATTTCCACCATTCAGGATCTGACACTGAGAGTGCTACTATTGAATATCAACAGAATGGTGGGTCCCAGGCAGTGCATGAGATTAACAAGTAAAAATTCCTATATGCCATCAACTACACAACACCGACGATCTTCAACTAGGAGGAGGTCATCAAGATCAACATAAAATGCCAGCTGACCAAAGCTAAGGTGGGGAATCTGTAGCAATTTTGCTTCGGATCCATACTAGTGACCTTTTTCTTGGAACAGGTGAGACTGTTCCAGTACCAGTTGATTGAGGAAGATCCTCCCATGCCACGCGACCCGCGGATGGCCTGCTGGAGTTGTTTGTTGCCTAGGATCATTAGGAGCTAGCACATGTTGTATATACCTGCATTCTTTTCATGGCTACAATAACAAAAGATTATCATGGAGGACTGGACATACAATGGCATCGACTTCCGTGGAGATCCGGACATGCCGCTACTAGATGGAGAGGATTTTGACGATGAAGGTAAAAAATCAAATTTTTAATTTTGTGTTTTTTTAAATTAGTTTTGATATATATGTGTTTATAATATTTCACTTTGTAGATGCAGATGTTGGACCAGAGCGTCTTGTTGGGATGTCCCCAATAGCCAGGCACGTCACCTATCTGGTTGATGCTGTCGCTCCTTATCAAGAGGGGAGTGACAATGAGGAGGAGATCATGAGGAACCTTGAAGGGTTGACTCGTGGTATCCCATAGTATGCTCGAGTGGGAGACATTCCTCACTAGTACCAGAGATACACGGTGGGGGTGTCGGATCGGATCTGCCGATTGCTGACTCGTGTTGCATGAGCCATGTCATGCTACCACAATCACCATGCTGATTAGTTTCTAGGTCCAGTAGTTACATTTTTTGAGGCCGCATGCCATGGATATATGAGGCATGCGAGCTGTCAATGTTATTTTTGACACATATTATTTTTTGGTGTTTTCATGTATCAAACATTATCACCATAT
>APFE030127172.1:1141-25664 GCA_000404065.3 Pinus taeda | reverse complement strand
AAATCATAAGTTCCTTGCCAAGTTGTTCTGGCAAGGCCCGCGCACGTTGTATCTGATATCAAACCTTTCTTGCTGTTTACTATTAGTTGTGGCGTGGCCGGTGAATCAATAACGCCTGCAACCTTCTTCTGCTTTTTACCCATTATGCCTGAGTTGCTTCGAAAATCTGTATTCTGCACAGAGAGGTGGTTTTGGCGTAACACTGAGATAACAATGAAACTCACAACTGATAGTAAAATAGAAAGAAGAACGTCGATATACTTTGTTTTTATTAAAACAGCGCGGATACGATCTATAGGCAGATCTGAGGGGATGGATTCATTAAGGGATTGTACAGGACCTGCCACCTTATAAATGCTCATTAGTGCAATATTTGCCGAAAGATCTTTTAAATGATGCAATGGGCGTACTGGCGGCCGAGCGGGGATGATTATGCCTTAATTGTCATTAACTCAGGCTTTCCAATCACTTTAACGGTTTTTCGTTGAGAACTGTGCCTTATCTTATCAGATCGGGCAGGGGCGCGAGGGTAGTTTTAACAATGCTTTGAGTGTTGCCGATCGCCGATCGCCGATATCACATCGGGGAAAGGCCTATGCGCATTAAGGATTCAACAGGGGAAACCACCGATCGCCGATCGCCGATATCTCATCGGCGAAAGGCATATGAACAATGCTTGCGATAAGAAGGGGACTGCCGATTGCTGATATCGCCGATAGCTTTATCGGGTCGGGGCTTTAACGATGGGCGCAATAGTGGTGCACAAGGGAATGGCCGATTGCCGAGATCACCGATAGCTTTATCGGGTCGGGGCTTTAGCGATGGGCGCAATAGTGGTGCACAAGGGAATGGCCGATCGCCGATAGCTTTATCGGGTCGGGGCTTTAGCGATGGGCGCAATAATGGTGCACAAGGGAATGGCCGATCGCCGATATCGCCGATAGCTTTATCGCGTCGGGGGGAGCCTTTTGATTGCTTGGTGCATCCTTTATGTTATTGCGATATGCGATCTTGCGATCGCTTTATCGCAATAAACACATATTTGCTTTATTTCCAATGTTTAAAGAGATATTGCTTTTGAGGGGAAGTTTATAGAGCGTTCCTTGGATTTGTTGGACTTTTACAAAGTAAGAGTTATTGACACCAATTTTATTTTAAGAGGGACCCATCTCATATTTTAATGGTTTTGTAAATAAAAATAAATATGAAATGGGGGGTTGTTTGCAAGGCACAACAATATGCAAGTTCAAGAATGCAACATGCATGCAAATTTGTATTTGCAAATTGCCATCTTTGCTGCATCTAAGTGAGTCAACATGACTCTACTTTACCAACATCTTGCTTCATGCAATATGCAACATACTTCCAGGAGAAAAGAAATGCATCAATAAGGTAAAATTTGGATCAATTATCAAAAGAAATACAAGGCATTAATTGGTTAAGAAATCTAACCATCTCTTTCCAAACCATTTCAATGGTGCTTCTTTCAGTTGCACTTCATCATGTGTATCATCCTGACCTACATCAATTATGGAATCCTATTTTCCATCTTTTCCAAAATCTCTCTCCACCTTCTTCAAATGTCGTGGATGACTTGTTGCATGGAAAGTCCAACACTTGTCCAAAAGATGACCCTACTTATGTCAATGAGTGCAAAATAATTGCATCTTCTTTTCAACATGGTTTCCATTATCCAATGGACCTTTGGATTTTTATCTCTTTTGTTTTGAAAGTTTCCTTTGTATGGCTATCCTCTTCCAACACCTTGAAACATATTTAAACCACAAAAGGAACATGTAAATTTTCTCCAAATCTTATGTGAATATTTACCATGTTTATCATAATCAAAAGAAACTTGATTAAAGGAAGATTTATACCTTTCATATTCACCAAGGTCACCTTCTTGAGGAGGTGAATTTGATGAGTCAGTGGATATCTTCAGAATACCAACAATGTTTTCAATGACCTTAGAGCTTTCAACATCCTCTTGTTTGCCATTTCCACTAGTTGCATGCTTATAAGCATCTTCTTGCAAAGTGGGTATAAAACTTTTGCATTCCTCATGAACAAAAATTTCACAATATTGAGGTAATGAACATGTAATGAAATTCCTTCTTGGAGAACCTTCATGTGCCTCCTTGGATTTAGAGCATTCTCCATCATGTTGTCCACTCGGCCTTTCCTCAACAACAATTGGATCAACTATGCCTTGTGCATGTTTGCCTAACCCTTTACCTTCATAGTCCATCCTCATCAATAATTTGGACCCTATTCCTCTAGCGTGTCTTTCAAAAGCACCAAAACATTAATTTTGAGAGGAAATTGAATATAAACTTGAATTGCATACCTCATTTTCATGCACATACTTGGCTAGGGTTTCCTTGGCATCATAGAGTTGAGTCTCCATCTCATGCATGTTTTCAAGAAGCTCTTGCTTATCCTCCTTCATGGCCATCAACTCCTCTTGAAGTATAGTGTTCTCCTTCATATCTTCATTCATATATTGCACCATATCTAGCACGATGACAAGCTCTTGCAACATCTCTAAATCAAAGAGTCTTGCTAAGGAATATGGATTAGAAACATCACATGTTGAAGTTGCTATCACACAAACTTGCACACAATCAAATTCTCCTTGCACAAATATAAAACCAATAACTAATTTTCTAGCTAAACTTGGCAAACCATCTCAAGGTTAAAATGAGCTAACAATGCTTTGATACCAACTCGATTTGAAATGTTGGGAAAACTTGTTATTTCTATGCAAGCTCCCTCATCAGTATTAAAAATGCATGTTTAGGATCGTCTCATTTTAACCAAAATGGGAGGAATATGTGTCAAGTGTTATGTGTTTTTTATGATTAATTGATGAGTTTAATTAGATGTTTAAAACAAATATACAACAAGTAAATTACATAGAATGAAACCACAACAAATCATGACAACAAAGTTGATAAAGGATTTCACCTCGAACTGGGCTACATCTCCTTGGACCTGCGTCAATGGCTAGGTCCTCTTTGGATTAATGGTCAATTCTCTGATTACATGCACCTACAGTGCTCCAGTGTCTTTGCAACCTACTCCATTCAATTCATGAGACCTAAAAACCCCATAAATGACTTTCCAAGTTCTGTAATTGGACTTTAGTTGATGTAGGCTTGACCTCCTCTCCTGGTGGCCCTAGGCTTCTTTAAACTTCAATGTAGAAAAATAACATACATAAGTGCCTTTTTGCCTCTGCAGCCTATTCCATTGTGTTAAGAGAATCTAAATCATCTAGGAATGACTCGTTCTGAGCCAAAATTGGTCGAAATTAGCCAGAGATATGGCTTCTTCAATTTTTCATAGGAAATCTCCACGAAATCTAGAAAAACTCTAGTTAACTCCGCCAAATTTGGAGTTAGCTCCAGATTTAGCAAGCCTGCCAAAAGCTTTTCCAAACTAATCCGAAATTAATTAACTAATAAACATGCATTAATTATCACTAATCCTGCTTAGCCCATTAATCTGGCAATTAGCATAAAATGTTGGTAATTTAGTGGTGGTGGTCACATGCGAAGGTTAACCATTAGTGGTTAATGCTACCTCCAAATCCGCAGACGGTTAACAAACTGGTCACATAGAGGTTAACAATTAGCAGTTAATGCTAGTGGTTAACTCCAAACTTCAACGTATTTAACTTTAAATACATAATGCACTCTATGATTGTTAAGAACCAATGTATGGCATAGCGGTGGAGTCTTTAGGCTTGTGTGGGTGAGGTCATGGGTTTGACTCCTTGGCCTACCCATAAAATTTTATAATGACCTTTAAGATGGCACATGGCGACCTCTAGGCTTGCCACGTGTCAGCCTCTCATTGGTCCACCCAATATGCCATTAACCAATCACGTGCCACCAAATGTCATGAACCCATTGAGCCACTTGTGGGAATATTCCAAGGATATTCCTTGGAATATTATTTTTGTTGACTGGGCTGTACAGATGCCTAGTCAGCATCCCAGTCAGCCTGTACGAAAATTCGTTTGTTTGACCAAACTATCAGAACACTCTAACTTTCTCATACGAACTCTGTTTTGAGTGAAATGAGTTGTGTTGGGATTGTATCACTGAGACGGATGTTGTCATTCAAGTTTTGATTGATTCTGAGTACTTTGATTTTTGACAAAAATTTTCTCCCTAATCCACATTCCGATCATGTGGTTATTAAAAAGTCAAGGAAAACCCAGGATAATGATGATGTAGGGGTAATTAAAGGTACAAGTGTTAAGATATGTGATGGGAGAATGGTTGACTGAACCATTTACACAAAGGACATCCTAGTAGACTAATGTTTGTCACTCGTTACACATGCATTTCGATGGATGGTTGTTTCTTTATATAGACGTTAACATTTTGGTAATGTTTGTAAATGTTAGGTTGGACCAAGCATAAATTTTGTTGATCAAGAGGTTCTTCATATAATGTTCTACAAACAATAACATATTGATGAAGATATTAACTAATGGAGATTAAAACCAGTTAGATAATGTAGAGAATGCATTTCTCCATTAAAGGGAAGTGGTATAGTTAATGGGAGAAAGTTATTTGCCCTATGCATTAGAGTTCCTATGTAGTCTTCTAAAGAATGTTGTTTTCAAATAAATATGATTTGTACCCATGTAGGAGGCATTACCATTCCAACTTGTAGTGAGTTATCCCATTATCATAAATATGAGACACTATTGTGTGTTGAGAGATGGATTAGATCTAATAAATGTTTCTTCTTGTATGTTTAAGTGTCCCATGTTATTTTATTTTTTTAATTATTTCAATAGTTACAAAAGTACAAATTTAAGTATTTATTATTATCATTGTTAATTTAAATTAAGATTATCATGGACTTTATATGTAATAGTTTTAGTAATTCTTATCCTTTCAAATTGGTTCCTCCTAATCCTTTCTTATACAATTTGAATTTAAATTTGATATCAACCTTTCTTTTATTAGATTTGAATCTAAAATATGATCAAATTAAATCTCATGTTATCCAACTAATTTACACCTCAAATATATTTATCAATGAAATGGACTTTTTCTATAGTGAAAATTCTCTTATTGGCTTTTGAAACTTTTCATTACAATTAGAAGAACAAGAGTATATCTTATTTTGGTAGATAACAAACAAGTTCTTCACAAATAAATTCTCTTATTGGCTTTTGAAACTTTTCATTACAATTAGAAGAACAAGAGTATATTTTATTTGGTAGATAACAAACAAGTTCTTCACAAATTTGTTTGTTTGCTTTTCTTTTTTCAATCTCATAAATAGTTTCAAAAGAAACATACCTGATCTTTTATAAAGCTATAAAATACAATGTTTTCTAGTATTTTGAACATTTGTTTAGTGTAATTTATATATTTTTTATTATCCATTTTATATTCACATAAAAATAAACAAAATAAAGTGCTCACTTAAAATAATAGTTTTTTGTTTTTTCTAAAATGTGTTTTCCAATTATACATAGATATATTTAGTGTCCTAAAAATTCTCTCAAAGCACTTAGATTATGCAAATTTCATAATTCAAACTAAGATGTATATAAATAAATTTCTCATATTTTTTTAACATACGTTAATTAATCAACATAATGTTAGATGTATATAAACACTTATGTGGGAGGGGATCCAAAAACAGCTAGGGTTTTTAGGGTTTTTAGTAAAATTTTCAGAAGGATTCCAGTTTGAAGATCAACCACATTTATTATATTTGAAGTGAGGGATATCCAATTATTGGGCTCTGCTGATTAGCCACGTGAACAAAGTTGTGCAAAGGGGTGCAACCGCCTCCTACCATAATGTTGTCACTGATTCCCACGAGCCTTCTACAGGACAAGTTGGATCTCCAAATGGTAATAATAGAAAAGGGGAAATCCCAGTACTAGAGTTACAATGGTAATCTCATATTAAAGGGAAATGCATACCATATGCTAAAAAAAACCCCAAGTTTGTAATTCGAAATAAGTGGTTGGAGAAATCATGACAATTTATGAAGGATCATGCATGAGTATGTAAATTCATGCGGATCTAGCTATGAGAACCAAATTTGGTAAAATTAATTCAAACAAAGTGGAATTTGAATGGAAAAGTGGAACTATGCCTTCCAGCCAAGGTTTTCTTCGTTTAAAGTTTTACAAATCTCGAAGATGAGAAGAGGGTCTTTGAAAATGGCCCATATTTCCTCAATAATGCAAGTTTATTCATGCACTTTTTGGAGGAGTGTTATAACCTCATAAAAGTGAAATTCATTGTTTCCCTTGTGTGGGTACAATTACTTTCTTTACCATAATACTTTTTGGAACCATATATTTTCAAGGGGATAGGGAATTCCATTGGTGACTTTATGAAAATGCCTAAGATCATGAAGTGGAAACAACATTCCTCCTATGAAAATATTTGCATTAACGTGAACATCTCCAAACCACTACATGAATCCATTTATATTGATTACCATGATGAGATTTGGTTTCAGTCATTAGACTATGATCATGTTCCATTCAAATGCAGGAGATGCCATGAATATGGTAACCTGATTCAAAATTTTCTATTGGTGATTTCCTAAAGTCAAGAGAATACTAAACAACAAGATCTTGAGGGATTTCAAACAGTGACTAATAAAAGGGGAAAATCTCAAAGCCCAATTAGAACATCCATCAAAGCAAACCATGACAACAACATAGGACTCTCTTGAAAAAAATGCCAAATGTGACCCTAACAAAGAACATGTTTGCGACATTGATGGATGTGGAAGAGAAGAATGTAGTGTAGGAGAATCCTATGGAGATAGAATGGGAGGGTGGTTGATCCATGGATAGGATAAACCCCAAAAAGAAGACCCTTGAAAGCTCATCATAAATGCCTAAGATTCATGATCTAATAGCAGATGTGGACTTGACTATGAAGGAGACCCAAGAAAACCTCAGTGAAGAGGAATGGAATTTGATTGACATTGTCAAGACTCGAGCTCAATTAGATATGGAAAATATCCCAATGGAACAAAAGAACAAGTACTATCAACTCTATATGCAATAGAAAAGACACTGGTACAATCAAGAGGAAGAGAGAAAATCAGAGGGACTATCTCAAAGGCGAAAAGGAAACAACCAGACACCAAGAAAAGGAGCTAAGAAAGGGACAAAGATGACTAGCAAGGTAATCCAAAATGTTGGATAATTTTTTATAAATTCAAGGAAAGTGGTACTACCTAAGGGGTATTTTACCTCATCTTAACCCTCCCCTCATTGAAAATTATCACCTAGAATATTCAAGGCCTCAATAGTAAAGGGAAGAAGACACACCTGAGAGAGATAATAACAAAATACAAGTTAAATATCATTATTCTGCAAGAAACCAAAGTTTCTAGTAAGAAACTCAAGGAAATATCAGACCATTATTGGAAAGGGTGTGACTCAATGGCTTTGGATGCTAAAGGAAGTGCATAAGGGTTGGAAGAAAATTTGAACCCTAAAGACATCGTGTTCCAAGATTGGGTGGCATGCTCATGACCCCTGTCTAGAATCTTTTGCTATGAAGGGGTAACTAATAACATTTTATTAATAGTGGTATATGGTCCACTAATACTGAGCAAAAAAATTGTGTTCCTCTAGCTTAAAGCAATTACATTAATCAAACAAGAGGAACTTTGGGTGATAGGGAGGACTTCAACATGATTAAGAGCCTTTATGAGAAGAAAGGTAGTATTCATCACCTCAATACATAAGCATAACTCTACAAGAATGTTATGTGAGACCTATTGATTACAAATGCGGAGAAAACTATTGGAATCTTCACCTAGAACAATCAATGAGGGGGTCGACCTCAAATATCAAGTTGACTTGATTGATCCCTAATATATGAATAATTGTTGGGAAGGGACATCTTGGTCGAAATTGTAATCCTCTCGTGTTTGGGATTATATCACTAGCCTATACACCTGGAGCTAAATCTCAAAGTAGCCTCGAGAAATAGACCATTTCAATTTGAAAGCTTTTAGTTTTAGGGCTCAGACTTTGTCAACAAAGCTAAGGACTGGTGGAAAGAAATCATTAGTGAGGGAAAAAGTAAAATGCAAACCTTCTAGATAAATTGAAAGGGTTGAAGCATAAAATTAAAGAATGTAACTGCCATGATTTTGGAAACATCTTAATGGACAAATGGGAATTATAGAATTGTATAAATGAGATTCAATAGAAAATCATCAAAGATGGACATTCATAATACTTGATCCTAGAAGAAAGCTGATTTATAGATAGATGGGAGAAGAGACACAAATAGGAAGAAATATCGGGGAGATAAAAATCACACATCCAATGGATGAGAGGGAGGGAAAGTAATTCAAAGTGCTTCCATAAAGCTATGATAAAGAATTGTCAGCATAACCACATCTTCTCATTAATAACGTGAGGGGGGAATAGGGTCCTGCAACATGAAGAGAAAGAGGATGAGCTAATACATACCATCAAGGAATACTTACAAATATGGGCCCAAACAAGAGTTAAGCAACCCATCGTATTATGACCCAAATTCTAAGAATGATATCCCCTAAACAAAATGAAGCGCTGACGCAGAAATATAATTAGTTGTGATCTAAGAGATCGTGATGTCCATGTTGAACAACAAGGAACTAGACCTTGATAGATTCACATCATAATTCTTCAAGGTCTGTTGGTCCTTCATTGGACAAGAGATACATGCCCTAGTAGAGGACTCCCCACAACTTAACCAGGTATGGTCTGGTCTCAATGAAACTTTTCTCATGTTGGTTCCTACGAATGGTAAATATTAGGATCCTTGTGGATTCAAACCAATAACATTATGTAATGTAATGTATAAGATCATATCCACAGTGGTTTTTAAATTCCTTAAACCCCTTCTCAACCAGCTTAACTCCCATAACAAACTAGTTTCATAGAAGTTTTCCAAATTCTAGATGGTACAATGACAACTCACAAAGTTATTCATTCACTTATGAAATAAAAAAAGGCAAGGATGTTGATTATACTTGATCTCTCAAAGGCATATAACCGACTCAATTGGGATTACCTACTCAATTTCCTTTCATCCTATGGCTTCTCCCCTCATTGAATAATCTAGAATAAATCCCTCATTTCCACCCCTTTCTTCTCTATCATTGTCAATGGTTCACCCACTCAAACTTTTCGTTCATCAAGAGGTTTGAGACAAGGGGACCCCTTATCCCCCTTCTTATTTATCTTGGTGGAGGAAGGGCTTGGAAGATACATAAAGGTATTCTTAGCTCAAGTCTCTTTAAAAGGAATTTGTCTCTTTGGACAAGATTTTTCGATTACATACCAAGAATTCGTCTGCGACATCATGCTTTTCAAGTTTTCCACCATCCAAGAAGTTAAAGCTCTCAAAGCCATCCTACTTGAGTTCATGGAGGCCTTGAGCACTTTGATAAATGGAGATATTTTTAATATGTATGTTTTTAATACCCTAAAATTGGTTCAAGTATATCTCGTGAGGACCCTTGAGTTTTAAATCAACAATCTTCCTAGCTACTATCTAGGTGTTCATTGGTGACCAACTCACTGAGGACATCCTATTGGAAAAACACAATTTAAAAGATCTCAAATTGGCTGGGGAATTGGGCATTCCACTTGTTGAACTTGGCTGACAGGGTGGTCTTGGTCAAATCTGTTTTTCAAGCTATACCTTCTTACCAATTATTAGTTCTCTCAGCTGCCAAGCTTACCTACAAAGGTATCAGAACTAAAGTCTCATATTTCTTATGGCAAGACATGAAGCAAACAAAAAAATGGGCATTGATGGCTTGGGAAAAGCTATGTCTACCCAAACTAGTGGTCAGGCTAAGTATAAGGAATCCATAAGCCTTAGACAAATAAAAAAGGAAACAAGGGCATCACGAAACATATGGAAAAAATTGAAATATGGTGTTGGTGGTTACATGGGGGTCAGGAAACATGGAAGAGAATATGGGAAAGAAAATATGGTCAACATGATTCACAAGCTGGAAAACTTAGAGCCAAAGTCCACCCACTGAGATCATCTATTTGGAACCTAACATAGGATAATAGGAGCCTGATTCAAGATCATGTGTTTTGGGAAATTTGTAATGATGAAATAACCCTCTTCTGGGAGGAAGCTTGACAACAAATCCTAGGTCTAGGAACCCCAGTAAATCGAAGTGAATTAAGGGATTAGATCTAAGGTCGTAGAGTAGTAGTGGGGAAGGATTATTGGTAACGAGACCAATCCCTTGATAGATGGCGTGCATCGAAAGCTCAAGTGGACTAGTTGACCCATCGAGCACTAAAATCATGGCAACTCCTTGACCAAGAATTAAAAATGTGGAAGATACCAATCATCTAGGATCTTGATAATACCCCGTAAAGGTATGGGAGAACCCCACTCCGATAAACTCATGTCTATTAACTGTGATTTGTTATATTTTGATTTTAATGATTTTTTGCTTTTATATACCACTTTGGTTTAGACAACTAAATACTTTCATCCTATACTATAAATCATCCTATAATTTAAACAATAAATTTGGTAAAAGTAAAACTATGAAGCATTTTTCTATACTATAAATCATCCTATAATCTTTTCTTATTTCAAATTCCCATATTAAATATATATAAAGATTCCGATATTTTCCTATATACATTGAATAAGGATGATAGGCAACGGAGTGGCTCCCAATGCCACTAATGAAAACTTATAAGCAACGACTCTAAAAAAAAGCAGAGGTATAAAAGCAACCGAAAACAAAACACTGAAACCATTAAATGTAAAGTTTTATCGGCACACAGAACAATGAAGCCATTAAATCTGAGACGCAGTTATCAAGGGAGCAGTGGATCGCAGAGGCACAAGAAGCAGCAAAATTAATTGACCTTTTAATTGTTCCCACTCCAACGTCAGATGCATTAATATTTAAATTTTTCCCAATCTAATGCTAACACATAAGTTTCCTAATAAAGAACGAGGTCAGTAACAAAGCACGGTGTTAATACTAGAGCATAGTCTATTTAATTAATATTTTTGACCTTTTTCATACAGCATAGTGTAATTAGTAAATATTTTGCAATATTTAATAATTAATAATAATAATAACTGTTGGAGTGTGTTGGGTATATTTGGTATAAAATTTGGTTTGGTAGTTTGTTTGTTTTTTTTTATAAGTTGGGTATGATTATATATTTATCATGTTTAATATATTATTTGGATTTGGGGAATTAAATGTGTCTTAACATAATATTCTTTTTTCAGGAGAAAAAGCTGCATGTTATATTAAGGTAATATAAGAGATCATATAAATTTCATACAAAATTTTGTGGATCGTGTGCCTCACGGGCGCATCATAGAACGTGTGCCAGCCATTGAAACATAGAGTGTTAAAGAAAATACATATATGGAAAAACTAAAAATCATGTCCAGAGTGGAGTGGTGAATTAAGATCGTCCTGTAGAAGAGTTGTAAGCCATCCATTGATTTAGGTGCTGTTACTGATGTAATCATAGAGAGAGCATCTGCAAGGCAGAATGGTAAGGAGAGAAGCTTTTATGGAGTCAAAAATTCTGGAATTTCGCCAGCGCCAAATGAACCACACAGTGATAATGAGGAGTGGGCGGCGTTTTGCATGTTGAGAAGTCCACCAGTTGAAAACAGTCTGTACAGTGTCGAAAGCAATGCGAGGAAAGTTGTATAGACGGGCAAGTTCATGCCATATGTCCTGTGTGAGTCGGCAGCAAAAGAAGATGTGGATATTTGTCTCTTCATCTGTTTCACAAATGGAACATCTGTTGGGACCGTGCCAGGACCGTTTTCTCAGGTTGTCCCAGGTCAGATTCTTGTTGTTGAAGAGGAGCCAGGCAAAATAAATCATCCTCGACGGGCATCCAGATTTCCAAAGAGTTGTGGGAAAAATTGGGGCAGATATTGGGGCCAGCGTGGAAATGAGGTCTGAATAAACATCTTTGACACTGATGGAGGCGGAGGAGCTGGTAGAGAACCAGCGTAGGTGGTCAGAAGGACCGCTGTGCACAATTCCAGATACCTGCAAAGACGAGAGGACTAGTGACCAGATAAGGAATAAAGGGGGCGGCAGGCCGAGTTGATCTGCAGTCTTCCAGACAGGGGAGGATCCGTTCCAGTCCAGGATGACTTTATCCCATGTAAAGAGACCCAAATGATGAAATGCGGCGATGATGTGATCTAGTAGGAAGATGTTTTGCTTGGTGGCAATCGGATTGATGCCAAAGAGAATTCGTGATCCAGAATGAAGTTGCCATCTAAGCTTAGAGAGAAAATAAAGTTCGACAGTTTTTAGGCTGCGCCATATAGCAGAGCCTCCACGAATGCCAATGGCACCTCTGTGGAACCAATAAGTTTCTATGGATTCTATGGATTTTGGTAGTTTGAATTCTATAGAGTAAATCTTGTTTGAAATTTGGTAGTTTTAATTTTGTATTTTGCATAATTTTAGTGTATCACAAGTTTTTAATATTATTATTAGTTTTCTAGAGCTATGAATTTAGTGTTTATTGACCACTATTAATTTCATATTAATTAATGTAATTTATAATGTTTAAGTTTGAAAAATAAATATTTATATTTTTAATATTATTAAAAAAAAATATAACTGTTTTAGATAAAAATAAATAAATAATATATTATTATTAAGTAAGAAAAAACTATTTAAACAATAAAATATTTCTCTTTTCCTCCCTTAGTCCAATATAGTTGTTTTCTTCTAGCTGTTAGGGTGGTCTGTCTTCCTATTTAACCTTCTTTTGTTTCTTCATCTTGTCCTAAAGATGAACCACATTGGTTGGTTCGAAAGGCGTTGACCAAAATCTTCAATGTGATTTCTTCCGAAAATGTTTTATATATCAAAAAAATATTTTTTAAACATTTGATTGGACGATAAGTCTTATTATAGTAACTACACGATATAACAGAGTCACATATTTTATGTCATAATCTATAAATATGGTTCCAATATTCATGAATGATTTTTAAAAACCAATCAAAAATAAAATCCATGAAAATAAGTGATGTAAGAGCATCTAGCTCGCCATGACCGGGTGAAGTCTTGCCAGGTTGGAAGGTTGACAAGTATCTGGAATGTTTTCTTTTATTTTCAAGTTTAGGAAGTCATAAGACAGATAGTCCGTTTATTTTATTTTAATTACTAAAAGATAAAGTTAAGTGTCGGTTAGGGTCATTATAAGTTTAATAGAAATAAAAGTCAGTTAGAAATTGATCTGTTAAATTAGGAAAGACAAAAAGAAACAAAAATGTCTACAAGCAAAACTTGTAAATAATAATTAAACAATTGTTTAACAAACTATTTTCCATTCAACTAACCATGAGGGACAATTTTAATTAACTGTAATTTCAACATATAAAAGAAGAGATGTAACACCAAGGCAAGGTTCTGCAATTTCACAAATATGAAATAAGAGAAACAAATCTATTTTCCTAATTGTTTATCTGTATAAAAATATTGTCTGTCTGCTGAATAACAAAACTTTCTTTCTTGCATAAAGAATCAAAACTAACGGTGTTGACAACCAGAGGGAAGCCACGGTGAGGTTACAGTGTTTTGTATTCTCAACAAGTGAACAGACTATCAAGAAATTAACTGACTGTATAATTGCAAGCGGAATACGACGTGAAGGGACCCCGTTTACAGGAGTGTCACCATCAGAGGCTCGGGAACCAACAAAACCACACATCAAATCAAAGAAGCAATCTACAAAGAAAGGTAATGCCTCAAGACCAAGAATTCCACGTAATTTCTGAGTAATGAAACCATAGCTTAACCAGTTCTCATTTAAGTCGACTCATATTTAATCACAATATATAATTGTTGACAAAACCTAAGTGCCGCGTCCAAGAATTGGACAAACCCTAGCCTAGGGTTTAGGAATAAAAACTCCAACATTCCCATTGACAAATGACTTACAGAACAAGTGACCAAGACCAAGGATACACAGGGAATAGCAACAGCTCATGGCAACAACAATCGACCAGACAAAACTACATAAAATTAAGGAAGCTAGCACATGTTGACAAACATTGGGTAACCAGAGCCTACCAGAGATTATGCTATCCTTTTGAGCATTAAAACCCAGAGAACCCACGAGCCCAGGTCGAACCATGACCTACAAAAGCAACAACGCAACATCACTGTCTGAGCATTACCATTAAATCATCAAAACAGCTGCAAAACCAAAAGAGTTTGGGTGCTAGTTACCTGTGCAAGTGGGCCGAGAAGCCGAGAAGCAGAGCCTAGCCAAACAACTGAAACGGAGACCAAAGGAGCAACCCTGGTTAATACGAATCTCAATAGGGAAATTTAAATTGAAGTAAGGAGGAAGAGTATACCTGTTGGAAGTCTCCGAAACCTGGTGATTTGTTACCGGACAGCCGAGAGCGATGAAAAGCAACACAACTGAGCATACAACAGTTATTATAGGCATCCATTAACCACAACAGAGTGACCAAACCAGAACAAAAGTAACAGCACAACGATGATGACGGCATGACAAGAGCTGAATACATGACCTAGTGAAGAACTTAAACTTCTTAACAATCTCAAGGCAAAGAACAGTCGAATGAAACCCGGAGACTTACCGTGGGTGTTAACCAACAAGCGAGCTAGCAGAAGCGAGAAGGTATTACTCCATTGAAGTTGTGTGAACCCATAACCAGTTGCAGAGAATTTACAGTTGTAGAAAAGGGAAGATCACATTCAAACCCTCACAGTAGTCGAACACCAGAACCAAACCCTCTCAAATGAACACAGGACCGGGATATTTTGCCTAAGAATGCACCAGGCCCGAGGCACATTGGGTGGAGTTAAATGCGGCAGTAATTGCCCGCAGCTACAAACCAATACACATCACCAACTTAGCACATGATCACCGAAAAAGAACCACCGTATTGTGAGTCCGGCGACTGCCGACTAAACCCAAGTTACACAGGGTTGCAGGACTGTGAGGTTGGGTCACATCAAAGTGGTATCAGAGCATTAAGCTGACTGGGGATATGGAAGTAGGACGACAAGGTCGTGGTTGAGGTGGCCGAGGTGGTAGAGGTGTTCGCAGATTGGCAGATGAAGGGTTAAGAGAGGAGGTTAGAATTCTTGTTGCCCATTTGGAGGCAGTAGAAGCAGGTAGACGGAGAGATCCAGAGATAGGCGATGCTAGTGAAGAGGAAGTAGAAGAGGCAGCAGATGGACCAGAAGGTGAATCTGCAGAAGTGAGATTGCTGAGATCTATTTTATTAGCAAGTAGTAAACCTAAACCAGAACTCCTGACGTATGACGACAACCTGTCTATCGAGGTTTTGCTAGATTGGATTAGCGAGATGGACAAGTAATTTGAGTGCGAGAAAGTCAGTGAATACCGCAGAGTCAAATTTGTGGCGACGAAACTAAAGGGACACGCATCCCTATGGTGGGATAGTGTTCAAAACGAGAGGAGGAGATTGAATAAGGCGCTGATCAAAACTTGGTCAAGAATGGTGGCCAAGTTGAAGGGCAGATTTCTGCCAAGGGACTATCAGATTGCATTGCATAGGCAGGTGCAGAATCTGAGACAGAAAGGACTGACGGTTAAAGAGTACACGGAGGAGTTCTATCGAGTGAATTTGTGGGTAGGATACACGGAGGATACAACAGAAAGAACAGCCAGGTATGTTAATGGGATGAAGATGGACATTTTAGATGAAATAAGTATTTTATCTCTGAATAATATCGAGGAGGCATATCAGAGCGCAATAAAGGCTGAGGAGAAAATTAATAGAAGGCAGAATGCCGGGAGAGGACGAGGGGCCAACAGAGGAAAATGCCAGTCCTATGGCAGGGGCCGAACTACTAACAACAATGAGGAAGCTAGCAGTTCTAAAATTTCTGGAATAGCAGATAGAGGAGACAGTGTGAGAGGCGGCAGATTGTCCCAGCGCGACAGAGGAAATGGCCGAGGCAGGGGGGTTGGTTATTAGTGCTATAGGTGTCATAAGTGGGGGCACCACTCGTTTGAGTGTCCAGAAGTAGAACCAACTAGACAGCGGGGTGCATATGTGGCGCAACCAGATGAAGCAGCAGCACTCCCTCAGGAGGCAGAGAATGCTCCAGAGACGGGAGAAGCTTTGGTGTTGCATAAGGTGCTATTGAAACCAGTCAAGGAGAATATTGAATAGACACAACATAAGGCTTTGTTCAGGATGATCTGTAAGTCACGAGGTAAGTGTTGTAAACTAATAATTGACAGTGGAAGTACTGACAATTTAGTGTCCACAGAAATGGTGGAAAAGTTGGAGCTGAAATGCTCAAAGCATCCCAATCCATATAGAGTTTCATGGCTGCAAAAGGGCCATCATTGTTGGTGGATGAACAGAGCGAGGTCGAGTTTCAGATAGGAAAATGCAAGGACAAAGTTGTCTGTGACATCATGCCAATGGATGTCTGTCACATATTGTTGGGCAGACCTTGGCAATTCAATAGGAAAGTGACCCATGATGGAGTGAAGAACTATTACAAATTCATGAAAGATGGAATCAAGCATATGCTTGTACCTATCAAAGAAGAGCATTGCTGGTGAGTGGGAAATAGTTTTTAAAACAGGTGGAGGACAGTAAGGTAGGTTATGCGGTGGTAAGGAAAGCCAGGACAGTCCTGCTACATACAGAAATATTAGACTTTCCCATAGAGATTCAACAAATGTTGGAGGAATTTGCAGACATAGTTGTAGACGACTTGCCAGACAAGTTACCCCCCAAGCGAAGCATTAGTCATCACATTGACTTCATACCCAGAGCTGGCTTGCCGAATAAAGTGGCATACCGAATGAGTCCCAAGGATAATGAAGAAATCAGGAAGCAAGTGTAGGAGCTGTTGGGCAAGGGTTTGATAAGGGAGAGCATAATCCCTTATGCTGTTCCAACGGTTCTCGCTCCCAAGAAGGGAGGAGAGTGGCAGATGTGCACTAATTCAAGGGCCATCAATAAAATCACCATATGGTACAGATTCCCACTGCCACGGATGGATGATATGATGGATTGTTTAAGTGGGGTAGCTTACTTCTCGAAGATAGATTTAAAAAGCAAGTACCATCAGATTCGGATACGAGAGGGTGACGAATGGAAGACAGCCTTTAAGACGAATGAGGGGCTGTACGAATGGCTGGTCATGCCATTTGGGCCAAGCAATGTGCCCAGTACATTCATGAGGTTAATGAATGAGATGTTGAAGGAGTATATTGGGAAGTTCGTAATTGTTTACTTAGATGACATCCTTATTTTTAGCAGGACAAGAGAAGAACACCTACAGCATGTGCATAAGGTACTGGAAAAATTACAGCAGAACAAACTGCTGATAAACTTGAAGAAATGTACTTTTCTGCAAAAGGAATTAATCTATTTGGGGTTTGTGGTCACAGAGAATGAACTGAAGATGGATCCGGAGAAGGTGGCAGTGATAGTAAATTGGCCATCTCCAAAAAATCTGTTTGAGGTACGTAGCTTTCACAGATTGGCAAGTTTTTATAGGAAGTTTATCAAAAATTTTAGCAAAATTTGTGCACCCATGCTAGATACCATCAAAAAGGCCAGCCAACCTTTTCGGTGGATAGAAGCAGCAAAGCGTGGTTTCTAGTTGTTGAAGAGGAAGATTACTGAGAGGCCAATCCTGCGGCTACCAGATTTCCAGAAATTGTTTCAGGTTCACTGTGATGCTAGCGAGACAACAATCGGGGTTGTGCTCAGTCAAGAAGACAAGCCTGTGGCATTCTTCAGCAAGAAACTGAATGAGAGTAGGTAGAATACTCTTTGTATGATAAAGAGTTTTATGTTGTTGTACAGGCATTAAAACACTGGAGGCATTATTTATTGGGAAATGAATTCATGTTGTTCTCGGATAATTCTACAATACAGTATGTAATGCAGCAGCACAAACTCAACCACAAACACACCAAATGGGTAGAGTATTTACAGAGTTTCAATTTCGCACTGAAGCACATTAGCGGGCAAGCAAATAAGGTCACAGACACGTTGAGTAGAAAAGCTCTACTTCTGCAGGAAAGCACTGTACAAGTGCTGGGTTTTGAGCACTTACAGGATCTATACCAGACAGATACAGATTTTAAGGAGGCCTATGAGGCGTGCCAGAACCCTTTAGTGAGAGACAATAGTCCTTGGTTGGACTACAATCTGCAGGAAAAATTGGTGTTTAAGGGAGGACAACTATGCATACCTGACTGCTCGATGAGGGAGAATATTATTCGCAAGAAGTATAGCGGAGGTTTGGCTGGACATTTCGGCATGAATAAGACCCTCGAGTAGCTTAGCCACTTTTATTTTTGGCCAAATATGCGGCGAGATGTACAACGATTTGTGGCCAAATGCAAAGTGTGCCAATTGGCAAAGGGGCAGAGTGAGAACAAGGGATTATATGCACCGTTACCTGTTCCAAGAAGATTGTGGGATTTAGTCAGTTTGGATTTCGTTTTAGGTCTGCGAAAGACACAACGAGGATATGATTCCGTAATGGTAGTGGTGGACAGGTTTTCAAAAATGGCACATTTTATACCTTGTCGAAAAACCAGTGACGCCACCCACGTGGCACACTTATTTTTCAATGAAATTGTCAGGTTACATGGATTACCTAAATCTATCCTTTCAGACAGGGACGTGAAGTTCACGGGACACTTTTGGCATACCTTATGGAAGAAAATGGACACACAGCTAAACTACAGTTCTGCATATCATTTGCAAACTGACGAGTAGACAGAAGTTGTGAACAGGAGTTTGGGAAACCTGTTACGCAGTTTAGTTGGGGAGAATTCATGGATGTGGGACCAGGTGCTAGCACAAGCAGAGTTCGCCTATAACGACTCGCCTAACTGCAGCACAGGTTTCAGTCCCTTTCAGATCCTATATGGCATGCATCCACGCGGAGTGCACGAACTGCGGGACCTTGCATTACAGGAAAGGCGAAGTGCAGACAGGGAAGATATCGCTAACACGATGAGGGATTTGCATGAACAGGTAAAGATGAAGTTACAGGACAGCAGCATAAAGTATAAACAACATGCAGACTTAAAGAGAAGGGAAGCACAATTTGACGTGGGGGACGAAGTCCTCGCGCATTTACGCAAAGAGCATTTCCCCAAAGGTACGTACAATAAATTAAAATATAAAAAGATAGGTCCCTATAAGATTCTGCCAAATTTTTTAGCGAATGCCTACGAAATATAGCTACCACCCGGAATAGGCATTTCACCTATCTTCAATGTAGAAGACCTGTTTTCATAAACGGCTGACCCAGAGAGAAAGGAAGAAGATGGAACCACGCAACCTACGTGGCGTACCCAGGAAGACGAGGAGAGTTGGAAGAGACAGATGCCTTATGTTCAACCTCTCGAGATCGAAAGAATTCTCGACACTCAGGTGGTTAAGCGAACTCGGCAGAAAGAGTATATGAAGTACCTGGTCAAGTGGAAGAACCGTCCCATCGAGGACTGTTCATGGCTCGACGCCAGGCAGATTGAACAGACATGAACTTTCATTGAGAAGCTCATGGACCAGAACCATGATTTATTTTTGCCCCGGGAGCCTGATGCAGGAGCATCTAGCTCACCATGACTGGGTGAAGTCTCGCCAGGTTGTAAGGTTGACAAGTATCTGGAATGTTTTCTTTTATTTTCGAGTTTAGGAAGTCATAAGATAGATAGTCCGTTTATTTTATTTTAATTACTAAAAGATAAAGTTAAGTGTTGGTTAGGGTCATTATAAGTTTAATAGAAATAAAATTCAGTTAGAAATTGATCTGTTAAATTAGGAAATACAAAAAGAAACAAAACTGTCTACAAGTAGAACTTGTAAATAATAATTAAACAATTATTTAACAAACTATTTTCCATTCAACTGACCGTGAGGGACAATTCTTAATTAACTGTAATTTCAACATATAAAAGAAGAGATGTAACACCAAGGCATGGTTCTGCAATTTCACAAATATGAAATAAGAGAAACAGATCTATTTTTCTAATCGTTTATCTGTATACAAACACTGTCTGTCTGTTGAATAACAAAACTTTCTTTCTTGCATAACAAATCAAAACTAACAGTGTTGACAACCAGAGGGAAGCCACTGTGAGGTTACAGTGTTTTGTATTCTCAATAAGTGAACAAACTATCAAGAAATTAACTGATTGTATAATTGCAAGTGGAATACGACGTGAAGGGACCCCATTTACAGGAGTGTCACCATCAGAGGCTTGGGAACAAACAGAACCACACATCAAATCAAAGAAGAAATCTACAGAGAAAGGTAATGCCTCAATGTATAAATTTTGAATAATTTAACACATATTCAATGGAGATTATCCTGATCATGTACTATTGCGGAAAACATACACAATACATAAGCTCCTCTACGTTGATCATCAATATAGCAGCATAAATAACAATAAAACATCAAGAGCATTCACACATTAACACAGTATGTATCCCGGGGAAAGCATCTCGCTAAAAACCCCAACTATCTGTATATTAATGATTGAGGCATGTAACATTACACAGCATAATACTTCTCACAAGTATCTCCACCTCTGTTACACACAATACAGCTCAGATCTGAATCAATCACTGGCTCAAATCTCCTTCGCTGCTTGCCTGCCTCCGCTGCTCAATACTTGCTCAAGAACTGATGAGAATGGCTCACCAAACTCGTTTTTCACCTGCAAAATAGTCACTCACGCTTTGTGAACGTGAGCATAAGCTAAAAATGTGGGCAAATACGTGGGCAAACTCATTGGCATACTCAATCCCTTGATTGTGCAAGATCTGGTGCACAACTATAGTCACAACTGATAGCAATCTGATTCTCTACCACCTGTCCTTGTTGAACTGAACATGCACTGACATGCAACTGAGTTAACTGATGTATTCATTAGTTGTATTATGAGTTAATAACTTGTGAATTAATTAATAACTAATTCACCCAACTCATCTCTTGTCTATTCGCCAGTTAGACTAAATACAACCAGTTTAACAAAGCTAAACTGAACACAACTCCATCAACTGCACCTCCAGTCCACTAAACTCAACTCACTTGAGTTCTAACTGAAGTCATGCATGCAAATATTCAACTAACCCATAAGAACCACGTATTTCCTTCATGCAATTTCATATGCCACATCCGTAGCTCAAACTGAAGTACTCCAAGAGAATAAGATTAATTTTATAGTCCAAATATTATTGTGAGATAATAATATTTGACTTTTCTATTTTTGACAGCCAGTCTAAAAATAGACTTGATCACTCACACTTTCATCAAAAATAGAAGTCCATCTATTTTTCCCAGCTTGATCAATCATCCATAAACAGCAACCTGCAATCCATAGACATGATCCATATGTCTAAAAATAGACATAGTCTAAAAATAGACTTGCGCCAAAAATAGCCTGCGGGCCCACTTAGTGAAGGCGACTCTTTTCACTAAGCTCCATCATCTTGTTGCAATCTCAATATATTCGTATACGATGATGATCTGCTGATCCCACCAGGTGAAGAAGTCGTCGTTGAAAGCAGTCCTAGGAACCTCCCCACCCCCCAGACATTTCATCAGATCAGCCCATCGGCCCATGCATGGATCGCGTGGGGTGCTGATGGAAACTGCTACCCTAAGGCGGAGTACGGGAATCCTCTCGAAAAATAAAGTGCACAAGATAGTCCCGTAGCCAAAGTTCTTGGTATGTCCCCTCTTAATGTAAGTGAGCTGGCTCTTCATGTTGGCTAGAAGATGAGTACACCAGTCAAACACAGTAGTGAGACAATCAACTGCCACGCTCATGGTGAGCCGTGATGCCTGATGCAAAGAGGACGATCCATTCACTCGAGCTATGGTGAATAGGATGATCCTCAGCGATAAACTCACCACATGTGCAATAGAGATCTGGCTCCCAACTTTCTTGGGATGTCCTGGGCAGTATATCTGTACGTAGTCCTCTATGGTAAGACTGCTCCATGTCCTGCCCCGGGACTGTACTACCTCTCCCCTTCGGGAAAGGCCCGTGATGAAATAAATATCCTCCACTTCTACTCTAAGTGGCATTTGATCAATCATGAAGGCTTCCTCCTCGACATCCCAATAGTCAATAAGCATCTCAAGCAGTCGTACATTGGCTCTCATGTTTGGCAATTTGAAGAATTTGAGCAAGCCGCATCCCCGTAAAGCATCCAAGGCTTGAGGATCATTCATAACTTCATTATCCACCGCTGCATGTTCTCTTTCACACCATGTGATTGGTATCCTGAGAAAAAATTGAGTTTCAACCGTTAGTTTTTTATTAAAATTGGTTCACGGTGTATACGCGGGTTACTGTACACACAGTCGCGTATAGGGCCCACACGTACGCGAGTTGCATATTACCAACCCGTGTATATGCCACGGTGAAATTTTGAACAATAGTTCAACGATGAAACATCAATAAAAAACCCTAAAACTAGTCACAATTAATTGCAAGCTAAGTATAAGAGTTGCCTAGAAAATTTTGAAGAATTTGAATGATCGAATTTGGCACATGGGAAGTTTGCTCCTTTTGCTCCAAATATTTGCTCTCCAACTCAATTGGTAAAAATGGTGAGTCCAAAATCCCTTTTATAAGTTTTGAAAATGCAAATTTTTTTCAAAATTTTATTTTGTTTGGCCTCATGTGACTTTTAACTTGGGAGCTTGGAATGTTGAGAATGGTTTGCTTTTCAGGACATTTTGACATTTTTGACTTTTTCGAGATGGTTCCATGACTGCTGACCCGTTATGGCAAGTATCGTTTTCTTACTGGCATATAGGTTAGGGACATCATTTTTTCGTTGCATTATGCATACTAGCCTCCATCTGTCGATACATCTGCCATAGGGTCGATCCCATCATGTTATGGTTCGTAAGCCATCTTCACTCACCGATTTTCAAAATCATGACACGATGGTAGAGCCATCCTTTACATGGGCATCGTAGTTAGCACCTCACTAACATTTGTTGCCCATGCTGCTCTAATTTGAGTAGGCTTGGGAGTCCTCTGTAGTCCTACCATGACTTATGCGTTGAAGACTCATTCCTCTTAGCTTCTTCGCTTTGTTCTGGCCTTATACCCTACAGGCTCCTTTGTGTTGAGTTGTACTACTGCATTGCATGTTGACCATTTGCACCTTTTGGCCTAGAGCTAGCTTCACTTGGAATCATGTTTAAGCCAACTTTTGACCATGATGACTGCAAAATCAACCTTGCATACCTTTGACTTCTGCAACTTGACGCACCTTGACCCGTGGAAGGAACACACCTTTGAGTGTCACTGACCAGTTTTTGCCTCCCTGCATTGAGCATAGGAATGTTCCATTCCCGGGAACTAGATCATTTGTTTCATCGACACTCGTTCTTTCCACTATACCATAACATTCTTTTATTCTTTTTTGAGCCTAACAGAAAAAGACAAAAAAATTAAATATTCCAAAAAGAGTGGGAACGGGACAATATTTCCATTTATTATTGGCAGCTAGAGTCAGTCATGTTTCCCTTGAACAAAGCACTCAAAACAAAGTCTCCTCCATGTGGGCGGGATTTAGTTTGACTTAGGTATGCCTTAACCTTGTTATTGAGTCAATTCTCCCCTGATTGGTTATCTCTTCCAATCATATGGAGGGTTCGTTCATGCCTCCTGCATGACGAACTTATATAGAGTCATCATATGCTGCCATATAGTCACATTGAGTCGTGATTTTGTTCAAGGGAAGTTAGCCTGTGTCGACCTCTCTGCGGTGTCTCTTGACTCATTTTTTAGTCAGCCATCCCTGGTTGTCAGTGTCATGTTTATTATCACATCAGTTATATTGGTCCTTTACTCGTTCCGGTTTGAGAAGGTCTCCATTGACTTCTTGCTGGCGGGTCTTGTCCTTATCGATGACAACATCTTGCTCTGAGGACAGGCCTAGAGCTGCACCCTGGCCCTATTTTCATTATTGATAGGTTACCTTGTGCTCAGCATCGATCAGTATCATGATTCTTTGACTGAGTGGTTTCCCTTGTGTTCGATGTCAGCTTACATTATCACACATTGGGATTCATGCAGTACCTTGGTTTCCATTTGACCCTATTGGTGGATACCTCGCCTCTATGTCGACTTTCATTATTGGTTGGTTCAGAGGGTTTCTATCGTGCGCTAGCCACATCTTGTGTACGCCGGAAACGTACTTCGGTTGGGTTACTACATCATTCCTTCCACATTATTGGCCCATGGGTTACACTCATGCTAGATTGATGAAGGATGCCTTAATGCCTTCCTTCTAGTGGATCTTTCCCTAACGACTCCGACTCATTGCTCTGGGGCAAAGATCTAGAGTCCATTTGGCAGTAACTTGGGGTTTGCAGTCATTAGTGGCAGATCCTTTGCTATCGACAGTGGGAAACCATCATTGTCTCCTGATCGATAGAT
>APFE030127160.1:0-15106 GCA_000404065.3 Pinus taeda | reverse complement strand
GACTCTTTAAAATTGAAAAAACAAGTTGTGTCCAAGCATCTAAAAATTTATTTTAATCGGAATAACGTCACAAATTCCCCCGTTGATCTTCAGGTTGAGAAAATGGAGTCTACCAACCAAGGATTTCCCCGTGAAGGAAATCCTAGTCCCTTATCCTCTTTGGGAGATGTTGGTCCACCCCATATCGCCACTTTGTCACTTCCAGGATTGAAAATTGGTTTGCTAGTCTGGCTCTTCTCTACCTCTGTCATTCATAATCCCATAATTTGTGAACATTCTAACCAGCAACTAGACGACACTAGAGTTGTCTCCCAACCTTCTACTTCATTTGATTCTCCCTCTCCTCCTTCCTCTTCACTTGATAAAGCTGATAAAGCTAAAAGTCAAGTAACTGAGAAGAAGAAGAAGAAGAAAGAGAAAAAGGAAAAGAAGAAAAAGGAACCAAAATCGAAAGGGAGCAACCAAGTATCGTCTAGTGAAAATTCACACACCGCATAGTCAAAACCTAAATCTCCTTGCGTCATTTGCAATGGATACCATTATCACTGAGATTGTCCCTGCATCCCTGAGATCTTAAGGGACTGGTCTCCTCGTTTGCACAATCCGGTAGCATCAACCTTTGGCGATCACATTGAATGCTTACCATCAACCAGTGAAAGTGAAGCACATGGACAAAGAAGGAATCCTAAACTTCCTTGTAAGTTGTGTGAAGGTGATAATGCCATCCACCGTTGTCCCTTCCTTGAAGAGGGTAAAATAGTTTTGGATAATCATCTGGTTTCACTGTTACAACTTCCTCCTGGATATCAAAAACTCTTGCCAAGCCCTCCACCGGTTGAAAATCTGGCTGGCCCGTCCTTGTGGCCAGCCGAAGCACCTATCATTGAAAATGAACCCTCTGAATCCATACGAGACGAAAGTCAAAAGTTTGATACGACAGTTGATCCAGTAATGCCTTCAGAGTGTTCATATTCGAATGATACCATCACTGAAGAGAAAGAGAATGGCACCGTTAAAATTCTTTTCATCAACACCGACTCCAATGAGCTTGGGGGAAGTCCCCCGTTCCTTTACCGCAGGAAGAAAGTTCGTCAGAGTCATATCTGGCCGTCTATTCGGTCCCACCACCAAGCATCCTAGTTGTTTCCTTCGACTGGAATCTACTAGGCAGACCCTGTTTACCAGCCAGTGTACCATTCAGAATCATTGTACAAGCTTACAGAATGGTCATGGTTGTTACCATCATTGATGAAGGGGCTTCTGTGAGTATCCTTTCCTCAATTGCTTGGAAAGCACTTGGTTTGCCATCGCTTTTTCCTGAAATGAGAAATCTAACAGGCTTCGACAAGGGAACCAGTCGAACTTTAGGGTTCCTTCCAAATGTGCCCATTACTTTGAGAAGGAAAACTGTTCACATGAACGCTATGGTAGTTCAAGGACCTTTATATTAAAATCTACTCCTTGGATGTGACTATATTTATTACATGGGAGCCATCGTCTCCTCACTCTTTAGAGTAATGTGTTTTCCGCACAAAGGTAGAATGGTCAAGCTCATAGACCAACTGTCATTCCTTGGATCACACATTGCAAATAGTCAAATGCCATCCCTAAATGGTCTTTCACGCAAGAAATGTCTCATCGGTCTCTAGTCCATCCGCCTGATGAACGCGAGTGATTCAGGGAGGTGTGACTGAAACCCAGGGGGCATGCACCCTGGTCTGTTTCGAGAGGAAAACCTTGGGTATAGAGGGGATTTCCGTGAGGGATATATGACTAGTCTGGTGAACCCGTTCTTACAGGAAAATGGGAACATGTTGGAATAAGATACCTTCGTCAAAGTTATGTGAGTGGAGGTGCGTCTGCGCCATTCACCTTTGTCTGTTTTGATAGACGTCGTCGAGGAAGCATTTTTCTTGGTAACCTGGAAATTTTTCGCTATACCTGGGGGCATGCAAACCTTTTTTAAGCAAGCAAGAAATGACCAGCTAACGTTACCTCTATGATTCCGCTGACTTCAACTGCCTAGGTCGGGTGAGTGGTCGAAACCATTCATCTTTGCAAGGGCAATATGCGACCGGCAAAGTAAAGGAAAAATTTTTTCCTACCTAACCTTGGTGGTGATATTAGTAGTTAAGTAGACAGGCATAGTTGGTCGTTCCTAGCATGCATGCTAGAGGCTCCGGGGCAAAGCTTCAAAAGGTGCAAGCTCCATAAAAAATGGCATCTTGAATGAGACATTCTTATCATACGACTGGCGAGCAATGTTGTCGCAGAGTTCAATCTCGTTAAAAAATAAACTCTCCACGAGCAGCTTTAGCACATAGTTCAAGCTCGTTAAAAAATAAACATAAGTCATGAGCAAGTGTTTCCTCCCAATGTTTAAGCTCATTAAAAAATGAACCGGTAAATAACCATTGTGAATGCATTATCGCCAGCTTTTGAGCCTTGGTTGTGTTCTCGCCATCACCTCCACTCTGTTTTTAGCTGATCATTCACCCCCATATGATTGTTTACCCCTTCGAGGAACATCTACGAAGAGTGATTCTGCTAGCCATCCTTGTAACACTACCGTGATTGGAAAATTCCAAATCTTACCTGGAATCAGTTGCTACCCGAAATCATCACTCGTTCCTAAAAAACGAGTCTTCTTTAAGCTCTTTTCACCTGACTCGTAAAATATGAAAAGATTTCTGAGCGATTGGCCTCTCTGGCTCGTTAAAAGGCATCGGAAGTGTTATCCCTCCTCTAGATTTTAATCTTTTTGGACCTGAGGGATTATTACACAAAAATATCGAGCGCATGTCTTGTTCGGCTCATTAAAACTATCGAAAAATTCTCCCTTTTAGTATTCATTTTACACTTTTTCGACTTAAGGATTATACAACGAAAAAGAATCTTCAGAGTCTTCTTTCCGTTTCTTTCAGACTCTCTAAAATTGAAAGAGACCGAGTTATCTTTGTCGTTAAACTCATTAAAACCAAATAGCGACAAACTCATCCAACAAGACGAGAACGAGTTTCACTGTCGCTAGACTCGCTAAAATATAGCGACAGGTTCGTCGGAAGGGTGGATTATAGAACAAGCATATGTTATCCTCCTCGAGCTTGACAAAAATAAAGAGGTACTGGTCAGCAATGACTGCGGAAAATTGGGAATAAAACAAGAAGAAACTTTATTGGTAGCAAGTCGCTCTTGAACATGACACTTTCCTTCCGCATCCATGCTGGGTTGGGTTGTTCTGTTCACTGGTCTTCACCATTGGTCCGTCACACCATCCATATTTGGAGTTAACGCTACCAATCCATCGTTAGTTTTGCCGATATGTTCAAGAGAATTCATTCAGACAATTCACCTGTGTGTCACCCACTGCAATACATTCATGCTTCATTCCTTCATGACCGCCACCCTGAACCCTGTATCGTCAGTTTGTTTTCACCTCCAAAATCATTTGCTTCGTTCTATGTCGTTGATGTGGGATTCATTAAGGCCCTCCTGTGATGGGTCGCTTCTTGTCGACATCATCTCATTATCCAAGAAGTTGACTTAGGAGCAACCCTTTAAGTACTTTGAAGCTTGCATGCCTTAATGGCAAGTTTCTCACTTTCGGCGACAGGTTTACATCAATGACCTTCGACCGAGAGATTTTATGTGGTGTTCGACGCCAAGTCCATTTTCACACCACGTGAATTGTACTGTAGTACCTTGAGGGTCATTTTCATTATTGGTGATTCCTCCCGTGCCTGTTAACAACTTACAACATTGGCTGGTAATCAGGTGATGTCTTGCCATGTTCGACTCCAAAACATTTTTCACATGGATCGACTTGTACTCCAAGTGAAGATCGAACGAGTTTTGAAGACCCCAGATCTAGTTTCATCCATCTGGGCTGTGATATATTCAGAAATATAAAAACATCCAGTGTACATCATTGCCAATCAGATGATCATCCAAATCAAAGGATGATGTGTCCATATCATCAGTCTGTCATACAGACAATCCTCTATCCTATGTACATGAAAATGAGTTTATAAAGCTAAGCATGGGAATGCCTGCCTCATCTAGATCAAAGGAAAAATGTTGTCAAAATAATGTATTGTATTGTATCTTATTACAGGTCGCCTCCTAGCTCAGAAAAACTTCGGATCCTCATAGTAAGGCATTTCACTTGACATCAAAAAATATTAACGACCTCATGCTTTAGGGGGCAACTGTTATAAACATTTTTGGGCACTTCAACCCAAATCGCAAATGTCCATAAACTGAGGGCTCTTAAGTCCCTAAAATTGTTTCTTCACTGCCTAAAGGAACAAGGTCAACTGATTACATCATCTCCCAGAATTTCTCCACTAAAAACTGCTCATAAATGGTCAAAACTGGACCATACTGAAAGCTCAATGTAGAGGGTGCGATGCATATCACCTTCCTAATGTATAGGGTGCGATGAATACTGATTTGCTCCTCTGTAGGGTGCGATGGTTGGGAATGGACAAATGGCAGGGACAAAATGCGAGGTGGAAGATCATGAAATCTTCCAGAAGCTTCCCCTCTGACACTTGCCACTCCATTTTCGACCAGGGATGAGTAAGAGATCATCATTCTCAAAGTGGAAGTAGGAAATATCAGAGATAAGACACTAATCAAGATCCCAAAAGATGAATCACCTCTCTATAATCATCTATATGTGGATCCCTCATCACAGAGATCCAGAGGCTTGAATTTTGTATCTTATAGAGAAGTGTTGTTGGTATTCTGGTGTACATTCACAGTGTTGGGTGATCTAGATTTTCTTGAGGTGAAGAAGGGCTTCTTAGCTGGAGGATGATGCTGGGTCAGAGCATATGGTTGTAATTTTCTTGCTACTTTTCATCTGAATAAAGCTATTCTTGTTTCCTTCCATATTCTTGTGTACTTGTTTATATATGCTTGTATATGGTTAATGCACATCTGATCCTGCATTATTTATGAATTTAGATCCTTGTTTCTTGCATAGTAGTATGTTTTTGTGATTCCACAGGTCCTTTTGAAGCTGAGCAGACAAATAAGAAGCGGCAAAATTCTATCAAGAAGGAGAGGAAATCGAGCGCAAGACTTAGGTTGGCCCTCTTGGTTCTCCTCTCATCTATGTTCACAAAAGGAATCAATAGTAGACTTTGACTGTTTGTTTCTAAGATAGCCACCCATCTTAGTGGGAATAGAAACATCTGAGTGGACACTATTCCCGTATAACACCAGTGTATGCATCGTGCCTGTGTAGATTTGCATTGAAAATTGTGGCCCAATGCGCCGTGGCAGTAATGTGTGTCGCACCACCTGCCCAATGCGCCACACCTCTATTTTTTTGACAAAGTTTCACCAATTCCTCTCACTTCCTCACCAACACGAACTTGCCTTGCTTCCACTTTGTCTTGGAGTGAAAATGAACTTTTAAAATGAAGAAATGACTTATACATGGAGCTTTCAAATTTTTGATTGATAAAACCCACTTTCATAATGTTTTGAAAATGACTTTATTTTTTTAACTCTTCTTTTTAACTTTTTCACTTCATTTGAGCTTTTGCTGAACTAAATGACCTGAGATTTGTTTGTTTTGCAGGGGGTTGGAGCTATCGGGGCTAGGGAAAGTGACTAGGGTTACAGATGAAGTGATTTACACATGAAGAAAATAGAATTACATGATTTTGTACAATAAAAGCAAAAATACTCTGTTTTTCCTCAAAACAGAGTTTTGAGAGAGACACATTTCTGAGCATTTCATGATGAATTTTATTGATGCTGGAACCTCCTCATGTGCCTTCTTGTTGTTATTAGACATTTTGAAACACTTTTTGACGAAACCCTAGACCTAAATGACAATGAAACCCTAAAAAGACTTTTACAATCTTAAAGACAAAAAGATGATTGTATATGTTTTTTTTTGATGAATAAACATGAGCCAACAGGTAAATGACATGAGGGAAAAAGTAGGAGAAGCCACTACCATAAGATGATCCATGCTCCTAATGGAATGCAGCTGACTTGGCAGGACACCTAATATGCAATGAAACAAGAGGATTTGATCTCTGATGGAGGGATGAAGATACCAACACTAACATTGTCTCCAATGGGGATGGTAGCTCCTTGGAGGTGCCAAGAACTACAGATCTCTGGGAAAGATGACAGTGCCTTTGTCCATTGGGCTATGGAGTCAATAACTTCGACAAAACAAAACTGAACTCATGACTTAAAGACTCAATTTCAGGACTGAATGTGACTCAACATTGACCCATTTTCAAGACTGAAATTGACTGAAATACCTGACTTTAACAAACCAAACCAAAACTGAAATCAAACTTCAGCTTTATAGCCTTCACCTCGGGCCCCAAGCTGAAGAATAAAAACAATACACACTTGCAATGGAATTTAAACAAACCGGTATATACAGTGATGAATAGGACAACAGAAAACATTTCACAAATAATACCATTTGAGGAGCCGACCATTGACTGGCCCACTAGGATAATCTTTGCCATTCAGCTCTTGCAAAAGGAAAGCATTCTAGCCCCCATATGCAACAATATTATATAGTTCTTTCCAAAGATTTTCAAATTTTCCATGTTTACCTTTCTCTTCATTTCTTGCATCCCAGTTCAGCACTATGTTTCCTATTTCAAACCTGTCCTCCTTTGCTTTTCGGTCATATATTCTCTTGATTCTTTCTTGTAGCTTAAAAGTATTCTGAAATACATCCTCCCTAGTTTGCTGCAAATGAATCATTTGATTGATCCTCCATTGCAAACCATCATCTTCGCTACTCACTTTTTGCAGAAGTTTGACCACTGGGACTGCCAAAGAGGTTGGGAATACTGTGTTGACATCGTATACCAGCTCAAAAGGAGACATGCCTATAGATTTTTTGTTACTTACCCTATCCGCCGAAAGTGCATTGACCAACTTTTTGTGCCAACTTTTCTTGTTAATTTCCAGCATCTTTTTGATAATGTTGACAAGAGATTTATTTGAGGATTCTGCCAATCCATTGCCTTGTGGGTAATAGGCAGTCGAATGCCCCAAATTGATTTGATACTTATGACACAAATCAATCATTATTTTTGATTTAAAGACTGTTGCATTATCAGTGATCAACTTATTGGGACAACCAAAATGAGACAAAATGTTGTTTTCAAGAAAGGAGATAATTACCGAATCGGTGGCCTTCCTTGAAGGAATCACCTCAATCCATTTGGTGAAATAATCCGTCGCCGTGAGGATCCACTTATGCTATGTTGAAGAAGAAGGATGAATTTCACTGATGAAATCCAAACCCCATTACTGAAATGGAGCACTTACTTCAATGGGCTTGAGCGGTAAAGGTTGCAACATCCTCTTACCTTGAAAAATCTGACATTCATGGTAGCTGGCCACTATTTTGTACACATCAGCAAAAATATTTGGCCAATAATATCTTGCCCTCAAGATTTTATTGGCTGTTGTCTTCTAGAAGAGATGGCCTCTATAATCTCCTTTGTGGAAGTCTTCCATCACATGTTTCGCCTCTTCTTCCACTAAACAATTGAGCAAGACACCACCATGATCTTTCCAATAAAGTGCACTACTCTTGATACAAAAATTTGCAGCCTTCAATTTCAGTGTTCTCCTCTTGTTCTTAGCCATTCTAGGTGGTGATGACAGATTTTGGAGTACATAAACAATGTCCGAATACCAAGGAGAAAGAAGGAAAATTTCAGATACCTGAGCGGACTAATTCTCTTCATCTTCCTTGGACATAGTAGCAATTAGATTAATGTCCAGGACATGCAGATTTGACTTAGCCATTAGTTTGGCTAGACGCTGTCCTTTAATGAGATTTGTCGGTTTGATTTCCACGTCATACTCCAACAAAGCAGCAATCCATTTGCCTCTTCTCCCCTCTGTATCTATTTGCACTAAGACATCCTTAAAAACAACATTAGGGACACAAGCAAGGATGTGAGAATGCAAAATATAAACCTGAAAATATTTCAATGCCTTTACCAAAGAAAGGGCCTGTTTTCAATAATATTGTACTTCAATTCCGCATCCCTTATGGTTCTGCTGAAAAATGCGATCGGATTCTCGAGCTGGTCTCTTTTCTGCATCAAGAAAACTGCCATAGTATGATCCGAGGCAAATGAAAACAAAATAAAATCCTGAGTTTAGTCTGGGCTGATCAAAATCGGTGCTAAATAAAGAGCTAATTTCACCAAATTGAAGGACTTAACTGCTTCCTTAGTCCACCTTACTGCACTATCATTTTTGAGCATGTTTGTGATTTCCCTTAAATGTTCTGCAAGGTTGGGCACAAAGTGATGTAAAAAATTTATTTTACCATTGAAGGATTGGATTTATTTCTTACTTCGTGGAAAATCAATCTTTTGAATGGCCTCCACTCAAGCTAGATTGATGCGGATGCCCTCTTTTGAGATAACATGCCCAAGAAGCTTGCCTTCATCCATGGCGAACAAAATTTTCTTTGGATTGAGAGAGATGCCATACTTCCTACACCACTAAAACACAATCTTCAAATGATAAAGTGATCTTCATCTGAATTAGAGAAAACTGTCAAAATCATGAAGATAAACAACTAGAAAAACATCTTTTTCATTAGCAAATGCTATATCCATCACCCGCTGAAAGGTTGCACCAGCATTTTTCAATCCGAAAAGCATCTTTGCATAATGAAAAGGTCCCCATGGAGTGGTGAATGCCGTTTTGTCTCGATCATCCTCATGGACTAGAATTTGGTTATAACCTGAATAACCATCAAGAAGTGACATCTTGGGCAATGGATAGTTTTCCTTCAAAGAAACTTTGTTCAGATTTTTAAAATCAATACATAGCCGAATCTCACCTATTTTCTTGTGCACGGGCACCAAGTTTGAAATCCAATCTGAAAACCTTATGGGGAATATGATACCTTCTTTATACAACCGATTCACTTCCTTCTCAATTGAGGGTAGCAACTTTGGATTTATTCTCCTTAGCTTTTAATGAAATCGCTTTTGATTAGGCTTGAGCAGGATGGCATGCTGAATTATACTTGTATTATATGACTTCAAATCTGAATAATCCCAAGAGAAAACATCAGTAAAAGAAGATAACAAACTGATATACTTTGCTTTTACCTATGGAGGAAACGCCTTTGATAATTTTACCATCTTAGGATTTTTAACTGATCCAATGTTCACATCCTTAGATCCTTTTTCGGTTGGCAGCAAGCTTGGTTTCCATGCCACATTATCATGACCGAAAAGCTCCTCTAAAGGAATTAGACCTTTAGGAATGATGTTTTCCTTGAGCTGCAAAACTTCCATTTGATTGACTTCTATATCAGCCTCACCATCATCATATTCCACATCAATAGAAGTGTCTTTTAATTTACCTTTATTTTGTAGAAATTCATCGATCTCATCATCATCTTGGAACACTTGCCAATACCTTTGATTGTCGGGGATAGCTGGGCGATGCTTCACGTGAATATCAAACTTGTTGTTTGAGTTGATCGAGATTTTCAGATTACTTGTTGCTGTTGCAAGTGAATATGCTATGACATTCTGAGCATGGGGGACACATGTCAAAGTGCAATCTGAAAATACTTTCAAGATATCAAACACCGCATTGCGATAGGCCCACATTTGAGGATGCTTAGCTTGATATTCACCTTCCACCTGCTTGATAACTAACTCGGAGTCACCATACACTAAAATCCTTTTGACATTCAACTTTCTAAAATTTTTTAAACCAGCAATTAAAGCTTCATACTCAGCCTCATTATTCGAACAATCAAAAGCTAGTTTATAGGAGCAGACCCTTACATTGCTAGGCACTTTGTTTGGGGCGAAAACAGGGTTGCGTATCCAAATGCCAATTCCAACACCTTCCCTTCCTACTGTGCCATCAAAATCCATAATCCACAGGCTTGTTTCATCTTCTTCCAAATGATGAAACTCTATTTGTTCTATTTCTCTTCTTTGCTATCCATCAATATGTTGATGTTGTCGGAAGGCTGATTGCTCAGCAGTTTTCCTTTCTTGCTTCAAAAATTATCTGAAATTTTCAGAGATTTCGGGAATGTCTTCTACCTCAACTACTTGGCTATTTACATCATTAAAGCTATCTGAATACAAAAAAAATGATTCTAAATCAGTATGCACATAGTTGATCAGATGATTTACCGGTTTCTCCTTGCTAGTGATCATGTATTTCATCTTTGGTCCCAGTATAATTTCCTCATCTGACCGAATACGGAAATGGTAGCATAGGAGAAATCAAGCTAGATTGTCCCTTTAATCTTTGCTCCCCAAGATCTAGAAAGAAGCATGCCAAATCTAGGAGGTATATCCACTACAACCACATCCATCAAAACATTTTTAGCTAGAATCTGATCCAAACTGACCACCAAATCCTTGATAAGACCAATGCACCTCACTCTACTGGAATCAAAAGAGTAAAGGTCATGATACTTTCTAGTAATATCCAATCCCAATTTCTCCATGATGGCCTTAGGCATGAGATTATGAGAGGCTCTAGAATCAAACATAGCATTATGCAACACAAAGTCATGCACCCTGAGACTGATGTAGAAAGGAGCTACATCACTATCTTGAGACCGACCTTCCAATTCTGAACCAAAAATCAACTCGGGACTATCATCCTCCACGTTAACCATATCAAATGATGGATCTAAATTCAAAATTTTGGACACCTGACCTTTGTAATTGCTATTCATCATCAACTTAGTCAAAGGAATAGATATTTTTAACTTAGCGATTTCATTTTCTAAGTTAAAAACTGAAACTTTTTCTACCTATTTCGCTGACATCCTTATTTTCACTTTTCTCCTTCGACATACTTGGCTGATTGGATCTCTCATTTGCTGATGGCATTTTGTTGGTGGTAGGATCAGCTGTCTCTTTTCCCTTTTTCTGCACATTAGGAGGATTATTCTTTGGAACTGCTGCCTCCTTCCTTTTCTGAATTGGATTCACGGGCACATCTCTATTTTGGAGTGAATATTTTCACTGTTGAGCTAACAAAGCATTCATGTATCCTCTTTGGTACTCATCAGAATCTTCCTCAAGAACTGTTTCATTTGCTAAAATGAAATTTTCATCTCTTTGTTCCGCTGCATTCTCGGAGTACTCCTCATCTTCAGTGATGAAAATTGGCATATCATCAGGCGTAAAGAAATGATTTTCTTCTCCAATCACATTCTCTTCTTCATCTGATTCTGGACCATGCACAAAATTCTGTTGTAAAGGTGTCTGCACTTGCTGCTGCACTGCTTGATCTTGGGCTCACTACTCTCTTTGTTTGATCCTATATTGTGGCTGTTGCTGGCCATGGAAGTTAGGATTTCTAACTTGGGGTTTAGGCTTGTCAATTTTCTTCCTCTCAAGCATCTACTCGACCTTCTAAAGCACTTGATTTGAAGTGGAAGGCTATTCCTTTATCGTGACTTTCTTTTCAGCTCTTGCTCTATCTCTTTTGGTAAGAAAATTTGCCTCAACACTGACTGCAATCTTCTGCATATCTTCCAAAGTGGCTGGATCTCTCTCTCTTAATTGGTAGGCCATATCAGTGTCAAAACAATCCAGAAACTTAATCAAGGCCAACCCCATAGTGTTATAGACATTTTTGGGCACTTCAACCCCAATCATAAATGTCCATAAAATGAGGGCTCCTAAGTCCCTAAACGTGTTGCTTCACTGCCTAAATGAACAAGGTCAGCTGATTACGTCATCTCCCATAAGTTCTCCACTAAAAACTGCTCATAAATGGTCAAAACTGGACCATACTGAAAACCCAGTGCAGAGGGTGCGATGCATATCACCTTCCCAGTTGTTGAAGGCCCCGAAAATCAGGTCGACAACAAGGGGGATACCTGCCCGGTCCGGACCTTGGTTGGAAGCTCCTTATTCATTTGGTATAGCGGGTCCGACTGGGGATCTGGGACCAGTTTCCCAATTCAGTGTATGTGTGTGTGTGAAAGAAGGGTGTTTCTCTTCGGACTGGAATACTTCTATCTAATCTAATGCTATGCTATGTATTCTAATAAACAGAAAAACATCGAAATTTATGCTAACCCGGGGTGTGATCTTTCTTCTATGTGATCTGCAAAGATTTCATAAAATAACTGGTAACAAAGATCATTCAGCTATCATTAGAAATGAATTCGATAAAAATGAGCTACTTCGTATAAGAAGTTAGACGAAACAACTGTTAAAAATTATCGCATAAATGAGCTATTCATACACTAAAAATAAACAAATAGGTATCATCGTACAAAAGTGCCAAATGATAACTCAGACATTCATGCTGTAACATATAAATAACTAAAAACTGAATTTCGCTTTAACGCATGAGAAGAAATGGTTAAGAGATAAAAGTACCATTTATAACTAGTCCTACTCATGAGCTTCAAGCAATGATTGATTTATCTCTCTTTGATTCAACATCTACTAAGAGTACATAAGTGCAACATCAGTAGCAGATATAAAATGAAAATATCAAATAAACCCTATTCCATTCATTCACCAAAACCTCCTCTGAGGGTGAAAAAGTGCATGTTCTGAGGACAAGTTTTTGATAAATTTCTGGACCCTTCTCTAAATCCATGAGAAGGGTTTAAATACTACTAACTAAATAACTTATTTACATAATTTGAGGATTCGGTTTAAATGACTATCCTCTTTTTAAGCAAAACTATTCTAAAATGAAATCTACTAACTATTTCTAAATCTACTCCTTAATGTCGCAAGCATTCAGTATTTTTCTGAGTAGAGTCAGCTGACTGTCTTCCGCATTTAGTTGAGTTAAGTAAATGGAAACGGTAAGAGTTGGAATTATCTTCTCAGTAAAATTGATGATGCGCTTGAGAATCACCCAATGAATATGTAGCATTATCATGTATGCCTGGTAAAAATCTCATTTCAACTTGGTTAACTTTCGGATAGCTTCTGTTTCCAATTTGCTTCTATCGCTGATTTCTTTGCAGTTTTTGGGACTCCCAGGTGACTGAGCAACTAGGGACCTTCCTTTTCGAACAATTTTCCTTAGCGATGCGCGATTAGCGCTAAGCGCGCATCGGAAAATGCCTCCGTTTCTTGATCCGGGCTTCCCTGATGCGGTTTTTGCCTCTTTCGCCTTTTTCTCTCATTCGGTATAAAACCCAAAATTTGTAAAAATAGTGGTTCCGTGAGCTCTTGACCTTGAGAATTAAACTGTTTGTTTCTGTTATCAACGTCTTTCAGTATCCATTCAACCATGACTATTCATGAGAAATCTGTGATAGATGCCTCCGAAGCGTTCTGCAGTTCTTTTTCTTCCTTGAGCGGATTAAGTATGCCTTCCAAAATGTACATTGGAACACTGTCTTCCCTCTTCGTTGTTTTATGCATAATTCTCTGTGTAATATCTCTTCCTTCTTTCCTGCAGTTCAAATTGAGGTAGAAGTAATGATAAAGGGCTAATAATAGGAAAAATTTCAAATGCCGAAGATATACAAGAGATGCCACCTTATGTGAGTTACTTTTTCGAAAAACACAACACCCTATTTCATTAACAACTGGCAATAACCCATTAATTCGCATTAAAACATATGACCAACTCTTGGTTAAAGAGTTTTCTCGAACAATGAGCCAGAACCAACTGCGATGGAAGATTCCTGCGTTTTTGCTTTGCGATGTCGCAGATCGCAGTATCGCAATGTCGTAATATCATCGTGCTGTTTCTATCGCAGATCGCAGTATCGTAATTTTGAGATGTCGCAGTATTACGCCATCGCAATATCGCAATGTCGCAGATCATTATAATTCTTGTGTAATTCTTGTGATATTTGCGATGTGCGATATGCGATATCGCATATCAGCGATGTTTTAAAGTTTTTCAATGAGAGCGTTTGTCTTCAGCATATGCGATGTGATGAAGTTTTTCGCGTTGCAATATCGCTTTTTATCGTTTTAACTCTTTGGAATGTGTATCCTATCATCCTTTGTGCGATGCGATATCCTTTTAGGAGTAAATTTAATTTTCTTCATTATGAAACTGAGGTTTTCTAGAATTTTCAAGGTATTTTCCTAAGTCCATGATGTTGTAGATTTCATCTAAAAAGAAAATGTAACATTAACTAATTTTTTTGAGGGTCCCCACTTATTTAGTATTAGCAATAATACTTCATAAGAAGGGGGGTTGTTGGTGGCCACAACAATTGACGATTCACTTGGAAGAACCAGTTATCTCTGTGTTTCTATTGAATCGTTTCAGCTTCCAAAACAACAAAATTTTCAGAAAATTAAACTTTATTATGGAAAGATAAAATACATTATACTCTAACTTGTCAATGACATTTTGCTTCAGCTATTTTCAACTTTGATTATTTGCTGCCTCAAGTTAGTCCTTGCATTTACATCAGTCATTACTTGGTCTATAAAGATAAAACAAAGTCTTCTCTGTAAACCAGTTTTAAAATATACTCATTTGTCGTAGGTAGAACCTCTTCCGCCAGCAGGCATTCATAGCCTCGACAGGGTTACCTTTTACCCAGCAATGATCCTGTATCCTACTAGAAAAAATCTACAATTCTCAAGAAGAATCCATATCTACACTTATTGCTTTTTCTTTTTATTCTTAAAGAACAATGTCTTGGTTTGGTGGCCAATTTATGACACAATCATTCACTTGATTTATAACTTTGCTGAACAAGCTGGCTCGTGATGAGACCCCTTGCCTCTTGATTGTAACAATATTGAGTCATTGCCCTCTTATGGTATGCAGTATTTGGCAAAGTCAACAGGTTATAATATCTGTGATTATGATAAGCCGGCTCGCGATGAGACCTCTCATTCTTCAAGATAAAGTCTATCCTTAGATTGTTCCTCTGAAAGTTGTGATTTCCTTAGCAGGGAGGAATTCATTGTCTTCTTTAGATAGCTCTGGACGACAGTGATAGAATTTTTGGAGGTAACTGTTCTACAGAGAATCTTTATTTTGTTATTGATACCTTTCATTGCACTGATATAAAACAATTTCTTCACTAAAGTTTTATTTTCATCAAACTTTTATGAAGTCGAAACTAGTGTCATATCTAGGT
>APFE030127149.1:2153-12853 GCA_000404065.3 Pinus taeda | reverse complement strand
TCAAAAAATTTTGGGCACCCAAAAAAAATTGACAAGAATGTTTGAATTTTTTTAATGGCACAAATAGATTTAGTACTTTGAATTTTTGAATAGTTCAAATAAATTTAGTACATGTAAAATTTTTGGAATGTCCAAAATTTTAAAGCTTAACGGCTATAGGGATTTCCAAAAATTTCCCCAAAATTTTGTTTTTCTGGCAAGTTTGAAACCTAATAAGACTACCCTTAATAAAATTATCTTTTCCAAAAACTGACCATGGTGCTGGTGCAAATTAAAATAAATAATTGGACTCTTCTATCATCCCATCCCTATTGCATCCCATGTGGTAGGTAGTTAATGGCACCGACGAAATTGGTGCAGAGACGAAGCTCTGATTCTGATTTGAAGTACGCGATGGATAGTGATATGGTGTCTCCACAATCGGATCGATTACAATATTTTCTCTCAGTGGATCTTAAATCTAGTATTATCAGCCGTGAAGTTAGGAATGAATTCAGCGAAATAATTTAGGAGTTGTCTATAATGTGATTTTTTGGAGATTTCGGTGAGGAATCCGGTGGAAGAAATTGAAGTTAAACCTTGATTTGTTACAATTAAAATAGATTCAACGCTCTGAAAAACCCCTGGGACTCGTTGATTGTGCAAAAACTAGCTATCAACGGGATTTTGACCAGAAAAACAGACCCGAAAAACTTTCAAAAAATCACATTATAAACAACTACAATAATTTAATTAAATTAAATATATAATTGGAGTTACGTAAATGACACGAAAACTCCCTCCATGCACTACCCGACCCGACGTGTGAAAAATCTTGAATGTTCACCGGGATTGTGGTTTCAGAGTTCAACAGACCTTATCAAGTGGGTTGAGCTCTTGACAACATGCTCCACATGCTAAATAAACGGCTGCTTAAAAAAATTAAATGTGCATCTCGTGCCTAAATTGATGAGGGGACTCCTAAACAAATCTGTCCAATTTCAATTATCATATTGATTAAAATATAAATAAATATAGTCAACATAATTTTAAAGGTTACGTATATATATTTTTTAAAATTAGATAACATAATTTTTATATTTTGGATTTTTTTAATCAAATACATAATTTTGGCGAGCAGTTATTTATAAAAAAAAAAGATGTAATTTTTAACCTAAGTTTAAATATATAAAATAACATAATATATTTTAAATATGTAATCCATTTAATACAATATATATTGTATTAATTGTTATTTATATTACTTATTTACTTTATAGGGTTGGTTTATAATCTTTTTGAAAAACGTTATTTTATTTTATCTATTTTACTTCACAATTAAAAAGTAGTAAGTAGAATATATTATAATATATAAAATAGAGGGTAATTTCAAAATCAATAGACATGATATATAATATTTTAATAAAAGGAATTTAAAATAAAAGTAATAATAATAAATATAATTAATATAAAATAATTTAGAATTGTATAAATTTTTTTATTAATTTTGTTACAAATTAAACTCTTTATTTTTCTATTTTTTCATTCAAAATCTTCTTAAATTCTCATTTGCTATCAATGGGAGTTTTTCTAACTAGTAATTTAATTAGATCCCAATACTCTTTTTTGTCTAAGGCTACCATTTGTTTAACCATGGACCTATTTTAGAGTTTTCCATCCTCTAAACCAACTGCCTCCTTAAATGTTCTAGGATCTTCAATAGTAATAAGCAAAGCAAAAATGGAAAAGAAATCAAGTGGCATATACTTTTATTGTTGTCTTCATTCCTGAACTAATCTTCTCAACATATGATTTTCTTCATTCCTGAACTAATCTTCTCAATACTAGAATATGTAGTTCTTCTTTTGATTATGTTCTTTTGTAGAGTTTGATTGATCATCCTTCAAATCAATCACTATGTCCTTTGGTTTGTTCTCCCTTAGTAGGAATTCCTCTTTCACAACTTCTTTTCGTTCTTTAAATACCACATCTTGACTATACATGACTTTCTTAGTTTTGGGGATCCAAAGATTATAAACTTTTAGACCATATTTATATCCAATAAATACACTTTTTAGCTTTTTTATATGCCTATATTCTCCTTTGGAAGATGAAAATAAGAATCATAGCCAAATACCATCAGATATTTAAGAGAGTATTTCTTAAGATTACATACCTCATGTAAAGTGTTTTCATTGACAGTTTATGAGGGAAATATATCTACTAGGTTACATGGAGTGTTGACTTCTTCTACCCAAAATTCCTATCCTAACGTGGCACCATTGAGCATGCTCACAGTTTTCTATATCCCTGTCTTATTCATCATTTATGCAACTCCATTGTATTGAGTTTTGTATGGAGTACTCTTCTTCCTTGTTATATGATGCTTATTACAAAATTCATCAATTCATTCTCACAGAATTATCCACCATTATCAATCTTCAACACCTTAATTTTATTCATCTATTTGATTTTCCACAAGAACCTTAAACATTTTAAAGTTTTCAAAGATTTCACGTTTCTTCTTGAGAAAATAAATTCATAGACTTACACAGTGAAAAAGCTAACACAATTCCAAACACATCACTATGCACCAATTGTAATATTCCCTCCGCCCTTGTATCACCATAAGATATTCTTACCCAATTATGCTTCACATAAATACAATGTTCATAGAAACCAAAATCTTAAATACAATGTTCATAGAAACCAAAATCTAGAGATAAATTAGAAAGAGATTCTAACATACCATTACAATATAGGAATCAAAGTCCCATCTTTTCAATATGCCCTAGTATTTGATGTCACAACATTGTCTTTTGTTTGAGACTCTAACTATGTTTCCTTCTTCATATCCACACTTAAAAATAATGAAATAGTTGCACCCATTACTAGAAATTATTCCTAGTATCTTTTACAGAGTTATGATCCAAACTTCCCTCATCAATACCATTTCTCCTTGGACAATCCTGCAACTATCTTTCCAAACACTATTTTTACACTTCCATTCCTTATCTTGCTTACAAAAATAAAAGTTATAGCCAATCCTAGGATATGTAGGACACTAGGAAATGTTTTAATCCTTCCACCCATGAACTTCAACCTGAATTTTACTCGTCCTATGGTTCTATCTCTAAATTCATTTCCTAGTAAATCATCACTACCATCATATCTTTCATACTTGCAAAACCACTCCTTGTGAGGATCCATATGAAATGATGCCCATGAGTTGACTAGACTTGCCTCATCATCGACATGTGTACTTAAAAACCTCAAGTACATATTCCCTCCATTTTAGGAGGTTTTTTCTTATGTATAACGAGAATCATTAGATCCTTGAGCCTTTTCAACAATTTCAGTCTTTCTTGTGATACCCTTATTTTCCACATTTCTATCATGCCTCCACAAATTTTCCTAGATATTTAGATCTTCCTCTAGATTTAGATCTCCCACTTGATGAATTATTTTGATTTCTATTATAGAAGCATATTGTTATAGACAAGAAATCTATGTTGTGACTTCCCTTATCTTTCTATATCACCACCTCTAATAACAAGAATGAGCCCATTTCATAAAAAAATAAAGTTGTTGCAATAATTCTTATGGAAATAACCAAACTATCCAATGAATATGGTAAATAACATAACAAATTGATACACGTATTTTCATTAAAATTTTAATATCAACAAATAAAAGATGATTTACCACAATATTGAAAGCATTCAAATGTTCCATCACTATGTCTCCATCTTTTATACTCAATTTATGCAGTTTTTTCCACAGGAAAAATTTGTTCATCATGGACAAAGACTGATACAATGTCCATAAATTATTCCATAATGCCTTTGTTTTAGCTTCTCCTAAAACATCCAATAATACTTAATTTCAAAGACACAATTATATTGAGATTTTATTCTTTTAACCCAACCTGGTCCAATATTTTTTCAGCATCCTTGTTTGTGAAGCACCCAGAACCATAGTGCTTCATTAATTTTTTTCATCCAATTGATCATCTATTTTAAGCTTACACGGTTAAAAAATATTCCCATTGAATTTTTTGTTCTATATCTTCAAACTACTCACTCTTTCCATCCACAATAAGAACAATTTCAATAGATCTCCCACTGTTAAAGGGTCTACCACAAACTTCAAACTAAAAATATTTTTCAACATACACTCATCTTTACTATATATATATATATATATATATATAATATATAAATACCAATCCATTTATCTTGAATTATAATATAATCATAGTTCCTTACCTAGTGTTTAAAAACCATGAACTAAACCACCAAGCACCACAAAATTTCTAAAAGTCAAAATTGTGTGCCAAGAACCACAAAAAATAGACACAAAAGGCATTTCTAGGTATACTTCCCCTGAAACCTAGAATAAGGGGTTATCGTTCCCTGTTGCAACAAACACAATTTATAACACATGGGGTTAGTCATGCAAATAATATATGATGCAAGGGAATAGATCCCACCCCAAATGATTCTGAAAGGATTCTAGAAGGACCATTGTGGTAGTCATAGACAAAAGACATGAATTCCCTTGATTTTAATGAAATTTTAATAATACTGTAAGCCTTTAGATGGGGTGAGGTGGTAGAGGATGAGATTCCTCTTATGTTGATTAAGGCATTTTTTAAAAGAGGAAAACCACAAAATTCATGGTGGCTAGTACAATGTAAAACCAAGCCCATATAATATGATGTGACGACTAGCAAGATGTATAGCAAGCTGAGTGCGTAAAAAAGTCAGGCTAGTACATTGTAAGAATCAGGTCAGAGAGGGTGGTTAGGTTCTGAGAGACCACACCATGTAATCTTGTTTTCTTAATTCAAGTTTCATGTGTGTTTTCTCTTATGTGTATTATATATGCATGTTTGTTTTGTCCACCATACAGTTAAATCCTAACCAGTGGGGAAGGCCAGAGTTGGGGCTTACCAAGTTCCAAAAAGAAGCTGAGGTCGAGTGGTTGTGTCGAGGTGAAATTTGCAAGAGGAAGGGGTTGGCATGAATGATATTCAATCATGAACAAAAACCATGTGAAGATGAGCCAAAATAGTGGGATGGAATTTGATATTTAAGGCCATTCGATTTATTAGCCAAGCATCCAAGCCTTTGGATTTGAATTCCTGAGTGAAGTGTATGCCTAGCTTGAAGGGATCTTGCTCGAGCGCAAGAGGACTTGGTCGAAACAGCGTGCATAAGAGAAATGGTTCAAGGTTTGATAGATCCGAACGTCCTAACCAACCTGAGTGTTGATGACATCCATACCCCAACTCGAGGCAAGACCCGTATAATTAGTCCCCTCAGTATATCACACATTTGAATAGGGACCATATTAAAGAAAAAAATTGATGGGTCCTTAGCTATGTAACTGATGATCAACATGGATAAAGGTGAGACATGGAGATGAAGAAGGACGGTGGCCTACACATCACGATTTATTTTGGGTTTTGAAGAATCAAAGTCCCATTGCTACGCAGAAAGGCCATGAGAGCCATTTTTTGTGGGCCCATAACTCGTAGGTTCAGTAGCTTGAACCTCAAGGGGTTGAATTTCGCAGAACTCTAGAATTAGTTTTCATCAAGTGGTATCATAGCCCTTGACCAACTTTCATCAAGTCATATTAGAGAAAGGAAATATTTGTTTCATGATGAAGGAGAAAAACATCCAATTATCGTTGCGTAGAAGTTGTTGACAATTCCATTGTTGTGATTATGGGTGGAATTTTCAAGAGAGGTGAGCAACATGCAATAACTAAAGGAGCAGAGGAAGATCGTTAGGTGTCAGTGGAGGCTTGGTTACAACTCACTCTTAAATATGAGTTGAAGCTTAGTGATACATGTGGAGAAAGAAGGCCAAAGTGAAGTTGGATAAGGAGCAACAATGAAAAAACATGATTAGTAGATCCTAAAGATTTTCGAGTGTGGGAGTATGATGCAGGGGCATAGACCCCACCAAAAATCATATTTGATTCTTATAGGATTCTAGAAGGATTGTTGTGGAATCCATAGAAAAATGACACAAATTCCCTTAATTTTTATGTAAATTTAGAATTATTTTAAGCCATTAGAAGGCGTGAGGTGGGAGAGGAGGAAATTCCTCTTATGTTGGTTAGGGATTTGTTTTAAAGGGTTGAGTTGGGAGGTGTCAAGGAAAGAATCAAATCCAACGTAAGAATCAGTTAGAGAGAGAAGGGCTCAAGCATAAGAGGCCATAGCATGTAATTGAATCCATTTTGAATCTAAGCTCAGTGTGTTTATTAATTTGTGTGTATTCATTTTATACACACAATCTCTATCTGAATTTGTGGTTACCATGCTTTTTTCATGTCTTGGTTGTTAATTAAATGAATCCTAACTAGTGGGTGGTGAGAGATCCTTTGGAACTAAGGTTTCATTACAGAGGGAGGTATGGCACTAACACACACATGCTCCATCCATGCAATGAAGCTGAAATGAATCAGGGCGAGCCAAATCCAGGTGAAAGGGTGAGGTAGTGAGGATCACAGGCAAAGTCGAAAAGGGGAAGTGGTGCAGATCAACACATTCAACTATTTAGGTCAAAACAAAGTATTCAAACCTTTGGGCCTATATAATAATTACGCAAAAGAAAAAGGGTGAACCCCCCAATCAGTTGACCTCTAACTTGGGGTTAGATCTGTGAGTTCAGGTATACTCTCGCGAAGCATAAAGAGATAGTCTTGAAGCCTCAACTCCCAATCTTGGGATAGGACCCATGAGTTTGAGCCATAGAGTGTGAATGTTTGTTTTGGCCTTTGCATGAGTATGGTTAGATGAAAGGGCTTAGGTCCCAAATTCAGGTGAAGTTTCTAGTGGCCAAAACACTAGTTCCATGTTAAAGATTATATTTTAGGGTTGGAGGAGAATATTATAGTGCAGGCAAGTTCTGATATGAGGCAACCAGAAAATTGAGGAGGAGGATGGCCTTTATGATGTTCTAGCCAAAGGCCAGAACATTTGAAATTGGGGGATATAGAGAAGCTTGTGATTTCATTATTGCAAAAGGAAAGAATTTCCTATTTTTGTGGACCCATAACCCATAAGTTTCTAGTGGCCAAAACACTAGTTCCATGTTAAAGATTAGATTCTAGGGTTGGAGGAGAATATTACAGTGCAGGCAAGTTCCAATATGAGGCAACCAAGAAAAATTGATGAGGAGGATGGCTTGTATGATGTTCTGGCCAAAGGCCAGAACATTTGAAATTGGGGGATATAGAGAAGCTTGTGATTTCATTATTGCAAAAGGAAAGAGTTTTCTAGTTTTGTGGGCCCATAACCCATAAGTTTCTAGTGGCCAAAACACTAGTTCCATGTTAAAGATTAGATTTTAGGGTTGGAGGAGAATATTACAGTGTAGGCAAGTTCCGATATGAGGCAACCAAGCAAAATTGAGGAGGAGGATGGCCTGTGCGATGCTCTTGCCAAAGGCCAAAACATTTGAAATTGGGGGATATAGAGAAACTTGTGATTTCATTATTGCAAAAGGAAAGAAGTTGCTAGTTTTGTGGGCCCATAACCCATAGGCTTCTGGAATCAAACTATATGGGGATCAAATTGGCAAATCTCCAGAATTAATTTTCATCAAATGGTATCAGAGCCCTTGATCAATTTTCATCAAGTGGTATCATAACAGAGACATATCTCATGTGGGATGAAGGAGAAAAACTTCCAACTATAGTTGGGTAAAAGTTGTTGACAATTCCACAACTGCGGTTGTGGGTAGAATTGTCAAGAGACATGAGCAATGTGCAACAACAAGAGGACCATAGGAAGCTCAAGAGGTTCTAGTGGAGGTGAACGTGAGATGCCAAATGATCGAGGCAGAGGAGAGAGATTGGTAAGTGTTAGTGGAGCCTTACATACAACCCAATATTAAGTATGAGTCGAAGCTTAGTGATACATGAGAAGAAATAAGACCAAAGTGAAGATGAACAAGAAGTAACAATGAAAGCACATGATCAACCAATCATGACAATTTTTTATTGTGGGAGTATGATACAGGGGCACAGACCCCACCCCAAATTATATTTGATTCTAAGAGGCTTCCAAAAAGATCATCGTGGCAATCCTCGACAAAGGACACAAACTCCCCTAATTTTTATGTAATTTTAATAATATTGTAAGCCTTTAGAAGCCGTGAGGTGGCAGAGGATGAGATTCCTCTTATGTCGATTAGGTATTTTTTCCAAAAAGGAAACCTACGAAATGTCAAGGCATTCAATCCAATGTAAAATTAGGGCTATATGACGTTCAATTGTACCTACCACTGCATATCCATTGCATAAGATATAGACAAGTAGCCCTGACCTGCTATTATCGACCATCGATCTGGTTGTTGATCGCGAGGAGAGATTTTTCCTTAAATGTATCAGGCAAGTACATGGCTTCTCGGGATGTTGGCTACTTCAACGATGGGGATTCAATCCCGCCAGCGAACGGTGGAAGACTCGCGGGTTTACCCTACAAGCTCCATGTTAGGGTTTCTATTATTCATTTTGCCGAGAGAGACCGCCTCGAGAGAGCTCAGTTATGTGGCATTCTTCCACAGCATCGGCTACACAGGTGATTTCCCATTTGTTAACAGTCTGGAATCATTTGTTTATCCTTGGAGCTATGCGGCAATCAACATTCTATTTGTTTATTTTACAGTATGTTTGATTTCATAACTCTACTTGTTTCCTAACAGCCTTTACCGAGTTTATGGTTCGATTCTAAAGCTAACTGGTAATTTATTGATTGGTGGAACAGGTATGAAGCTCGGCACGGCGATAAGGAGCTACAATCACGGAATCTCAGGATGACATCGCTTACGGGTAAGAGCTTAACCTTTTTAGGAAATTGGCGGTGAAACGAAGAGTAATTTAATACTTTTCCTCTCTTTGTCAGGTGTTTTACGTGTTTCTCATGGATGTTGGTTCTTTGTTTCCTTCCTGGCTAAGAAGCCCTTTACAGCCCGATGTCATGAGCTCCGTCCTTATACTGTTCCATGATTACAGTAACGAGATTCCGCCTTAAGAGGTTTCGGTCTTTATTTAAGGTTTATCTGTAAATTAATGTACTTCCGAGAGCTGGGTTCTCTCTTACACCATTTAAGGGTTTTATTTGGCGGCCACAGTTTGCTTGGCCTGTAATTCGGCTACGCCTTCCAGTACATTTTAGTGTTGAAGGACTGTTTCTATTTAAATATATATATATGTCTTTTGTTCAGCACCGTGTGAATCTCAGCTCTGAGCATATGGTTGATTTTTCTTGAAGATTCGTTCATAAGTAGATATCTCTGAGCTTTCGTTAACGATTATATACTTACTGTCTCATTCTTTTATAATAATGGGTCATAATATCAACGAGGGTTTGATTGCCTCATTTGCTGTATAATCTACATTCTCGCAATTTTGACAGCGTATATGTGTACATTGTTTATGTTAGTCGGTTTTACGCCCGAATGCGCTCGACGCATAGGGTTGTTCCATATGATGGCAATGGTTTTTTGGGTTCACTGTAAAAGTTATATTCATGGATCTATTTCAATTATTCCTGGTTATGTGTTCATGGCATCTATTTATATGCTGCTATTTGGTTATTTCTAGTTACACAACTTTCGAATACTGTGTTCTTCGGGTTCTGTGATATATATATTTTCTTTTAAAATGTCGTTCTGTTTCCTTGTAGAACCCTGACCCTGTACTTGAGGGTATATAGATGTTTATGAATGTCGTTTGCTCATAACTTTTCATTTTGCAATGTCATTGTATAATTTTACTATGCCTTATTGTTACAGAGGAGGAAGTAAGCCTCTTTTACAACATATGATTCTAATTAATTTTTATTACAGTACGAGGGAGTAATCTCACCCCGACCTATAAATCTTTGCTTTTATCTATTCGTTGCCCATTCAGTTATTTTATTTTTATTCTCTTTAATTCATATAGGTACAGTTACCGAATTCTTTCATTCCCCTACATATAGAGTTATTGTTTCCCTAGCCTAGCGGCCTGTCTTTTATGGGAGGAATTTGGTGTGACAACAGCCTCTCGAAGCCTCCCAGATGGCTTTCCGCTCAGATTAATTAATAACTCAGATTAATTCGAATGTACACAGTTCACCGTTTAAGTTGTATAATGAACCTAAGTTCTATGGATCCTTAATAGTCAGTACTCTGTTTTCAAGATTTATATATAACTTAGATTTTATCAAGCTAGGTAACAGTCTTTTTCTTCTCAACTGAATATAATTATTCTCCTATTAATATACTGGAACTACCACCTGAGAGTTCCAACGACAATCTACAGCTATCTGTATTGGAAGAGTATCAATTTCCTTGTAATATAACAACAGTAACAGTACATACATGCACTGTCACCCGTGGCCTCCAAACCTTCTCCAGTTTGGAGAAGATTATGTCTTGTCGCTTGTTTTCCACCCAACCACGAGATTAATCAATTCAGACTAATCTCCCCCCAAGCTCATTTGCCAGGCCTCTACCTTCAGCAAACTATAACGCACTATCTGTGCCTGTGCTATCTGGTCCTCACCAGACTTAGCACTCTCTTTTCTGCTTCTGCCTTTTGCTATTTTTTCCCCCGTCTGTTCCTTAACAGCCCGGGCCCTTTCCTCTTCCATCTTTCTATGGAAGGAGGGAAAAACAGTTAGGGTTTTGCCCCCCCTTCTTGGCAACTGTTTA
>APFE030127146.1:1561-12086 GCA_000404065.3 Pinus taeda | reverse complement strand
CTTTATCAGGAGCTTTAGATTTACACTCCCTTTTGAAGTGCCCTTCCTTTCCGCATTTCCAGCACACCATCTTTGTAGGTTTTCCTGGAGATTTAGATCTCCCACTCGATTAATTATTTTTGTTTCTGTTCTGGGAACGTCCTCGTACAGACAAGGCATCACCATTCTGGTTGTCCATATTTTTCCGTCTCATCTCCTCCGTCAGCAAGGCTGAGACTATTTCATCAAACTGTAAAGCAGTTGCATTGCTACCTATTGCAATAACCAGACTATCCCACGAATCTGGTAGAGAACACAGCAGACTGATGCACTTATCCTCATCTGAAATTTTAATATCAACAGATGATAACTGACTTACCACAGTAGTAAACGCATTCAGATGCTCTGTCACCGAGTCTCCATCTTTCATCCTCAGGTTATACAGCTTTTTCCGCAGGAATAGTTTATTCACCAGAGACTTAGATTGGTACAAAGTCCCTAACTTGTCCCTCAGAGCCTTTGTTATAGCTTCCCCTGATACATTCAGCAATACTGAATCTGAGACACACAATCGTATTGTGCTCTTTGCCTTCTGACCCAACGTCTTCCATTCTTCGTTGGTCACTCTCGTTGGTTTAGTACCTGGATCTACCGCGATCCACTGATCTTTATCCACCAACAGATCCTCCATCTTGAGTTTCCACAACTCAAAACTCTGACCATTGAACTTCTCAATCTCTATCTTTCTGATGCTCGCCATCTTCTTTCACCACCAGAATCGATCTCGTAGATCTCCCACTGAACAGGGTCTACCACAGGCCCAAGCGAAACCCCTCAGAAACAAAGGCGTCCCCGTGAAGCCAAAACAGCTCTGATACCAAATGTAGGTTTTAACCCCGTACAGAGATTACCTGCATACGAATTCTAAATCACAGACAAATAAACAATGTGAGAGCATAACACATAAAAAACACATATGCACAGAGATTTTCCCCTAGATCCCAAAACCGGGACTACCAGCTTTATTTTTCATTATGTTCCTTTCAGTGTTACAATACATATTTATACATGCCGAAGCATATAATACCATGGACCGAAAAACCATCGCGTCCAAAACCATGGACTGAGAATCATCGTGTCCAAAAAACATGTGCAAAAATCATGCACAAAACCATAGGTGGGTCCACCCAGCCTAACATAGGGTCCAAAACCAAAATTTTCCAGGGCGCTGCCCCGGACCCCATAAAGTGGGGTTACAGGTACCCCTCAAACCCCTTGTTAACTATGTGGAAAGAATATAACACAACCCAACGCCAATGACAACAAATGAACAAATACATGTACCATGAATTCACACCTCAGTTAGGAAATCACAAATGCAACTTGATACCTACAAAATCCTCTTGCTGAAGTTGTTGATCTAACCTTCCTTGCTTTCCCTTGCCCTCTGCTTGTCATTTTCCTTGGTTGGCTTTCATTTTCTTGCTTTATTTCTTCTCTCTCCGACCCAAACCAAAACTGACAAAAAGATATGAATTGTTTCTTTGATGCCTTTTTATCATTGATTTTCCTTTGATTTTCCTCTAATTTCCTCAACATGAAAATTTGTGTCTCTTCATCTCCCTTTTCTCATATTTTTCTTTATTTTCATAATTAAATTCCAATTAATTCCTCTTTGTATTTTCCAATACCTTTGCCAATGTTTTTGGAAAATTCCTTAGCCATAATAAACTAGAAGTGATGTACACTATAGTTCTTTCCTAATATTTAGTTTGGAATACATGTCCCATGACCTTAGTCTTATTCTTTTTGTCGTTATTATCCATTATTATATGAAACTTGAACTCGCGGATATTAAAAAGATACATACTAAGGTAAATGAAATAGTTGATTAATATTAGCATAAATGAAATGACATACATTGAAATTATATAAAGAGTAGTCTTACAACATTCAAATTATATGCATGAATTGTGTTGAATCTAAGAGCTTCGAATTATGAAGTTAAATTTTCAGGATACACCATTACAATGATGCAACACGTGTTCCAATAGTGGAACATTAAGTCACTACTTTCTTATGAAAATATTGTTCTTCTCTCTTATGCCTAGCTTGAGAAGCCAAGGTGAAAATTCCTTTGCTTGAGCTATGAGGGTCTATATATAAAACATGAGTTGACCCTTCACCTCCCTTGTGACCCTTGAGGTCCCCTCATGACTCTTGATCTTCCATATGACTTTTAAAACTCCTAAGAGATCCTTATACTTGTACATGAATTTTCACATTCTTGTGGTGACCTTTGGAATTTTCTCTTCCAAAAGGCTTGAAGATATCAAGTTTGTTATTTGATCTCAATTGTCCACATTTTGTTGCAATCTAGTGTCCCTTCATCTTCTTTCCTATTGATTATCTTGTTTTTGCATCTTCATAAGCGTATTATTACAATGTATCCTTGTCATTATTATTTAGCATCATCTTGTCATGCCAAGATATAGTACTTGCCAATGAAATTCACTCATGAGAAGACTACATTAGTCCAAAAATATCCTAGCCTAGTTGTCTTCTTGTAAATCACTAATCAAACATGAGATTGAGTATTGGACAAAGGAGAGGGCTCAAGGATTGACTATTGCATAGTTCTAGGAGGCAAGAGTGAGAGATAATGATTGTGACTATGCAAGGCACAATTGTTGGAGGCCTGAGAAGAAAGAATGCGCAATTGGGGGAGACACTGAGATAGTGAGGCAGACTTGCCGACTGTATCTGCACAATGTGTAGTTCAAGGGAGAGATTGAGCCACTAGGTTATGAAATTATTAAGATCAGAGAGATACAGAGAGAAACTGCTGACTGGAGCTAGATAGTGAGTAGAAAGAGGATTTTTGGGAGGCAATATTGTGTAGCTCTGGGGACTAGGAGGTACTTCTTGAGCACTTTGACTACAGAGTGCATATTCCTTGGAGACAATGACTATGCATTGATCAGTTCTAGGAGGTAGGGATGTTGAATAAGGCTTGCAACTACACCATGTGCAGTTCAAGGAGGCTAAGTGAAGCAACGTTTCTCGAGGACTCTCCGGAATATGACTAAGCGTGGGATTAGTGAGACTAAGGTGGAACAAGGATAAGACTTGAGCATGATAACTCACTCAGAATGATTGACGAAACAACAATGAATAGTTAATACCAAAAATCACCATGAAACCATAAATACGATAACTAAATAATACTCACCCAAAAGTACAACACTTAAGATACACTTTGAGACACATGTGATGACACCACTCAAGGAGTTTTCAGGTACAATTCAGTCATAATCCATTTATTTTTGTTTCAATAGGGAGATATATTTCCCATTCAGCTTAACAGACAATATGAGCAGGGAATGAATCAATCAGTGATTCATTGGACAGAGGTATTAAGATCAGGGTCATCCAAATTTACATTCTCTCAGTTTATTGATTCTTTTGTACATCCAATTCTCCAATTAGTCAACAGCCAGGCACAACCTAGAATTGGAGAAGAGATTAAGAAAACATTACACCTATTAGAACATACCAAGACTGGTGAATGGTACCTCTACCAAAACTACACTGAGATTATAATATATAGTGGTGAGTTGGATCCATACAAACTCCCTAAGTATGTGCCAATGAATATTTTCTCACTGGAATACATTAGGCAGATGATAAATATGGATAAAGTCCATTTTGTCTCAAGCAAGAAGAAGTCACAGTTCAAACTCAAGGCCAAGGTAGGGACATTCATTTGTAATACCAAGTCTGCAGATACAAATACAGATAGATTATTAAAGAACATGAACCTCCAGCCAAGCTTCACTTGGTCTTATGATCCTTTTAGGATCATTTCAGCTCTAAGAGTGCAGTTGAGGGCAACACCTTACAACCATACTCCTAGGCTAGAATTGGAGAAGTTCATGAACCTGGAGTAGTGGTCCGAAGGAACTCTCACAAAAGCAGATGAACATATTAGTTATACTTCATAGGTAAAGACTCCAGCTACTTAAAGTACTTAGCATAAAAGAGTTAGAGAGGAAACTCAGACAGCTACAGAATCAGGTAAAGAGTACTATATCTTACAAAAGAACTTGAAAATTGGACTATAAATGTCATCAAGAAGCAAGCCAACATAAATAATTGATCTTGGAGAGTTGGAAGATGTTTCATTAGTGGGGACCACTGATACCAAGCCTCCTTCTAATTCTTCAACTCCTTCAACTAAACGTATGGAGATCATCCAGTTAACTGAGACCAGCTCAATAGGAGATACTAATATCTTCTCAACATTTTTGGAAATCAAGAAAAAGAATGAAAGTCTTAAATCACAAGTATATATTCAGTTTTGGAAACAAACATCCACTTCTCAACATATACTTCTCTTTGCCTTTGATAGTGAAAGAGGAAGGATGCAAATTGAATTTTTGCAATCTCAAATTCCGTTTCCCAAATCCACACGAGACTACAAGAATACCATCTTTTCATTTGATGTAAATCAGATACATCCCATTTCTCAAATGGATTTTCATAGGTAATCAGGTGAGATGTTATTTTCAACAATGACTACAACTTCCATGTCTCTTTCTAAGCTCAAAACTGCCTTGTCAAATGTGCAGTCACAACTTAAGATCAAAAAAATGTCATCCTTGTCTAAATATAACAAATTAAAGTCTCTAGAAGATATTATTATCATGATTGGATGTGATCCCTAGGAACATAAAGCAATTGAAGAAATACTGCAAAAGAAGAATATAGAGATTACAAGCTTGAAGAAACAGTTGAAACTACCTTTAACTAAAGATCCACAAACCAAAGAAATGGTAGAAAATGAACAACATAGGGAGGAGATGTTGAAGCTCATCATTGAGAAAAACATACAAATCAAGAAAATGGAGGAACAGATAGAACAAATGCTCAAGGAAAAAGAGGCAGCACAACTTGTTGTGACCTTTGTGACAACAATTCCAATGGCAGGTGTAGATCTAAGCTCATCTCCTACTGACATTGCTTCATCTTCAACGACAGGTGAAACAACAAGGTTATCATAGGAGCTACCTACAAGCACATAAACAACAAAATGAGAAGTTACTCTAGAAGTTCCAAACCTTGGAGTCACAAAAAGTAAATAATGATACCTTGTACGTAGAGGAAATAAAAAAGTCACACAAGTTAGAGCTCGAGGTTAAACAGTTAGAAAGTAAGACTCTAATGGAAAACACTTTCGCCCAAGCCAAAGAAGACATCTGGTTGGATATTAGCCACTCCATAACAGAAGTATGGCCATCCATACAAATCATTTTTTAACAACAAGAATTGATTGCCAAATGCAAGGCGAAGATAGAGACCCAAAAGGCAGCATTAGGTACAAAACCCAAAGAAGCATCAATGATGATCAAAGTACTAAACTCTAAAGCTAGGCAACAGTTACAAGAGATGAACATTCCAGATAGGACAACTATTATTTTGGAAATTAAAAAAGTCCTAATGAAGAAGAATATATTAACTCAACTGAAAACAAAATGTGAATCTTTGAACACTACAATTATAAGGTTTCATTCTAAATTCAGTATGTTCCATAAGAAAGGGTTACCAAAGATAGTGTCATCAAATGACCAGCTAGTAAAATTGGAGGATTACTGTGAAAGACTATATACTATTACAGCAGACAATAGTCAATTTGCAGGGATAAAAAGACAGATTACTAGAAAAGAGTTTTTGGAAGCCTTTATCTCTGACCTCACAATAAAATATGAAGTTGGACACCTTTTTCTCACTAAACCCAATTTGAGAGATATACAAAAGTTGATGAAATATTTAGAAGAATGATAAATCTCAAGATACCAAGTGAGAAGAGGTGGGATCAATTGTGTGAAACAATTGATTAACTTTCCATCCCAACAAAAAGACAACAACAACAGATTTTGAAGGAATGGTCATCAACAATTTCCTATCTAATAGGGACACATCATGCAATAGTATTTCTTTTCCTATATTCTTTCAAGCTATTTTGTAATCAGTTTAGGATATTTTGTTTACTATCTAAACTTGTATAAATAACTCTCTTCTATGATTTATTAAAGGTGGTATCTTTCCATAAGCAATTTTGTAAAGCATTGATGTACAATCTGTTTCTAAATCACTGATAATAAAACAAAGGATTTTGAATTTGGTATCATACAGTTTCGTTTTCTTCTGTAAGTTTTCATGTGTTTCATTCATTATGTTTATTCTACATATGTTTAAGTTTTACAGAGATATCAGGGGAGAATAAATGTGTTACAGTTATTCTTAAAATTCCTTCTGAAGTTATTATCATAAAGAGATTGAGATCTTAGACTGTCTGTCTGAAAGGCTCCCTCTAAATCATAAAATTTCCACCATCGTATGTAAATTTAAGCATATTTTGTTTAAGTTTTGAACATTGGACAAAGGTTTTCCCACTTATAATGATATATTTTTCTGTCTGAAATCTAAATTAATCATATCTCCTTACTATTCCTTCTTCACACCTATAAATTCAAATCATTGTGTGAAGTTAAATAGCATCCCTTTGGTTATTTATTAGTAATATCTAAAAGAGTATTTACATCATTCTTATAGTTTGTTCTATGTATTGATCCTCCATAAAAACCAAAACCAAAACCCCCAAAACAAATATCTTAGATGCTCTCACATGATCAATTGACCATTATCATCTCAGAGGAACAACATCAATCTGTCATCGTTGTTGGGGACTCGAATTTGATTAGTTTTCTTGGGAAAACAATATAAATCCTATTCCTTTAAAGGTGAATAAAGATCTAGATAGGTCAAAATTATTCACCTGGCGACTCCACTATGCCAAATTGGCACCTTTTAAGCACACTAGATCTCATTCTGAATTTGACACAGTTAGTCCTCTGTCAGATCTAGAAAAACTTGTGAGAAGGGCCAATTCCAAAAGAATAATTCAACCATCTTCTTATTCTTCAGCGTTGCAGTTTGAATATATATTATCATTTGAGCCCTATAGCAACATTCCATCCAATCCATATTGGAGACAATTATCACCTAGGGTTTCTGAACTTTAGATAAGGGAGTTGATTTCAAATCGTCTTTCCTCATTCACTCACTTGAAACATGTCAAGAACCCCCACTACAAATAGGATCACTTAAATATGAGTCTGACTTGGGTGTTCATTTACTTGAATACAAACCTACAGACTTCATATCCCCCACTACATATTCATTTCCTTTTGTTTCTAGACAACCTGAAGGGACCTTCTCTATATACTCAAATCCACTCTTTCAAACTAAAGAGGGTACTCAATCATAGGACTAGAAGTTATTTATTAAGTCTCCCTTAAAGTCATATAGGAGATCTCCTCCTTCCTCACCTCCACGTAGATATACACCTTCTTTATCACCATATTCCTCTTCTTCTTCTTCAACATCTACACAAACATCTCATACACCATCTTCTACTATGGAATTCCAAACTATCGTACAGGTTAGATATGTAGCTTTAGTTTTACCTCAAAACCTCAATGCATTCCTTCCTAGATATTTAAAACATCTTCTTAGGTATAATGGAGAAACTGGTTCCTCAACTGAAGACCATCTTCAAGCATTTCTGGATTTTGCAGATAATATGAACACAAAAATAAATAAATATAAATATAAATATAAATTTGTTTATATGAGGTTATTTGTCCAATCTCTTGAGGGAAATGTGAGAACCTAGTTTAGGTAGTTACCTAAAATTCCATTAGGTCTTGGGATGAGTTAACAAATATATTCAAAAACCAATGGAGTGTGAAGAAAAATGCTCTTTACTCTTTGTTTGAGTTTGAAGAACTTAAAATAAACCTTGGTGAACATATATATGATTTTATTAAAAGGTTCAACAAACTTTATCATAAGATGCACCCTAATTGCAAACCCCCTGTAGCAGCAACCAAATCTATGTTTTCAAAAGCCTTTGAAGATTATTTTGTTGTAATGTTAAGAGAAATAACTTCTAGGACTCTTGAATACATGCAAAATAATGCTATAGAAGTGGAAGCAAACAAGGTTGCCTCAACCACTTTAAAAGCTAAAGAGGAAAAGGCCCAAAGAAAGCTTAAATCTAGTCAAGAGGCATCTACTTCTTGAAAGACTAAAACTAAAGATTTTAAAATAGATGAGATCACTTCACTTCTTAGAAATCTATCCAATAGAACTTCCAAGATTGAGACTCAACCAAAAATAGTTCAACGGATGGTCACTCGACCTCAAAGTCAAAACCAAGGTCAATACAAAAGAAATCCACAGTTACACATTCTTCAAAGACCCAGTAATGATTATCGGGTTCCAACTCCTTTATTGATATATGATCAACATCCTGATGATAATAGCATGACTATCGCTAAAGACATTAACAATATGGATACCTCTTCTAGTCAGACCACTATTATTCCTCTTTCACAAAATAAGCAAGTTCAAGAAGATCAAGAATCCTCACAGGTTTCCAAATACCATGCCTTCTCTGAATACCTAATTGCACATCTGAACAAAAGATATGATCTTAGACCTAGACCTGGCCCTGGAAGACCTCCTAAGGAACCTCCAACAATTGAACTTCATACCAAAGCGGTTGAAACCCATACAACTACTATTCGACCATAAAATCAGCCAAATGATACATCTCAAGTTGAAAAAGCTATCTTAACTACATTTAATGTTGAAAATGAGTTAGAAAGATTTAAGATCCCTATACCACTTTTAGAACTTTTGAAAAATCGTCGGTATAAAAATCAAATTTCCAAATAAATATAAAACACCTCTGTTGATGTTGAAAGTCACGTTATTAGCCTTCAAGATGAAAAAACCTGCAGTTGTCTTTGGTCCTAGCTCAGATATGATAGATGAAATAGTACCTCCTTTCTATGTGACACCAAATACAAATGACTGCATTTATACAACTATATGCTTGATTTTGGAGCATCACATAATCTCATGCCAAAAACCATCATGGATCATTTAAATCTTGACATAACTAGATCCTACCATGATTTGTACACCTTTGATTCCAAAAGGGTACCTTTCCTAGGATTGATTAAGGATTTAGTAGTCATTCTTTCCCAAATCCCATTAAAGAGCATAGTGTTCTTAATTGTTGTCACTGACATCCCTCCCAATTTTTGGAATGCTCCTTTCAAGGTCTTGTTGTGCAAAATTAGGGGGAACTCTTCAGATGGACATGTCTTATGCCACTATTCCAGTTTATGGGGGAGAAAATATTAGGTTGTATAGAGAGGTTATATTTGTGCACACTGTATGAAAAATAGATCAACTAAATAACCACACCATCTATGCTATTGATCAAGATTTTGGTTGTTTTCAACTCTCTTCAAATAAAATACATGAATCTCAAGTAAAAATTGAAGATGTAATTGAAAACCCTATATCAAATCAGACAGATGCATGGAAGCTATTCTTTGATGGTTCTTGTACAAAGGATGGAGTAGGGGTTGGGATAGTAACCTGGGGCTTTGCTAGGGGGGAAATATAATACCACGTGGGTTCATATTGGGGGATATTTATTGAGGAAAAAATGGCATAAGATATTGGGGGATATATAGGGGGTAGAGGGTTTTATTATTGGTAGGTATAAAAGATGGAGGCCAAAGTTAATGAGAAAATATAAATGGGTATCAAAAATGTTAATGAAAAAATGGATAGCTACAATATCTAGTGAAAGTAGGGGTATTGAAATTGGGAAGGTGTATTGTTTTTGTATTAGTAGGGGTTTAAATATTGTGATTGTTAGAGGTATTTTCCAATATGTAGTCAAATTAATGGTATTGTTTAATATACCACAAACATACGTGATACGTTAGAGGTTCATTGAGTGAAGCCCCCGTGGGGTAGTACTAATCTCACCAGGAAAGGAAAACTTGATTTCGAAGTTACCAACAATGTAGCAGAATATGAGGCTTTCCTTTTAGGCCTACAGTTAGCCAAGAGTTTAAAGGTACAAAACCTGAATGTTTTCATTGACTTTGAACTCATTGTAAGACAAGTTAGAAATATTTTCCAAACAAATCACCCTAGGCTTAGGTCTTATTGAAATGAGGTTTGGTATTTCTGTTATGAAACCAGCTCACAAAAAGATAGAAAAGAGAGATCCACGCCTTAGAATTCAGCCTCTTCGAGGGGGCAACCTCCTTTACATTACATAAATGAACAATTCTTCGATGATACAAATGACAAAACCTCCTTTCTATATATAGGAGTCTAAGGAGTCACAATATAATCCAGCCGACCTAACAATAATAATATAAAGCCACAAAAATAATAATAGAGGGATTCTATGGGGCACAGAAATAACAATATGTGGGTAATAGGGCACAACAATATAAATAAGGGGTATAACTACAATAGTAATGGGGTAATCACTAGTATTATAGGGACCCAACATGCCCCTCTCCTTCAAAAAAGTGTTGTCCTCAACGCTTGAGTAGTTCTGGATACTTCTGCATAAAATTCTCATCCTCCCATGTGGAATCTT